>CAWUFW010008654.1:600000-863295 GCA_963921515.1 Calotriton arnoldi | reverse complement strand
TGTTGGCCCGTCTCGACGCGGTCAGCTGGAATTGTTAGACTCTGTTTGTTCTCGACATCGCCGTAGCCGGAGGAGGCTACCGACTCGCACAGAACCTTGAATTAAGCCTTTTTGATCAGAACTAAGTATTCTTAACAGTATTGTGGATTATTTTTGTCGTTTATGGTCTTGTGATAAATCTATATAAAGTATACCTATTTTTATAAATATATAACCTGTGTGGTGTCCATTTGTAGTGTTGTCACTTGATTACTGTATGTGTTCACAAATGCTTTACACACTGCCTCTGAACTAAGCCTGTCTGCTCGTGCCAAGCTACCAAGAGGGTGAGCAGGGGTTATTTCGGGAGTGTACCTACTTTCCCTGACTAGACGCAAGGGTCCCTATTTGGACAAAGGTACATACCTCTGCCAACTAGAGACCCCCAAATCTAACACTGCTTATCGTAAAAAAGTGCAATGCAGAAAACAGTACCCAAACACAAAGAGGTACTTACAATTAAATATAGATGAGATAGATCACAGGGATAGTTACAGCAAGTGAATAAGGCTGGCTTGGTTTCATCCTTAGATATCCCTAAATTCCTGTATCTTTGTTTATTTTCCAGCACACCGGGCCTTGCAGCTTTACACCAGACTTGATTCGAGCGTGAATTATAAGCAGGTAAGGAACTTTTTAACAACTGCTTCTTCTTTTATACCCATCACCTTACGTATCAATATAGTACTTATGTTTGAGGCCAAGTCTATGGGGTATATTCGCAAGAACGTGTGATAACTACAGCAAGAGTAGTGTAATGCAACTTTCAATATCGCAGCCTATCTCGGGAAAATAGCCCCGTGTCAACGTGGAATTCACAACAAGGCGGTAGCATGCAATAGTTACCAGATAACGCGTCAAATGTCAGCGTGAAAATCAACGCCACGCCGAAAAAATGCAAAACGCGAGAAATCATGCGATGAGGCCAATCGCGGTACAGAAATCAGCGAACACCAGCCACAGGCCTGCAAATCCCACGCGTCCGGCGGGAAAAAGCACCATAAAAGAAAGAAAAAAAAAGCCCAAAAACAATTCAAACTGCGTAGCAACATGGATGCACCCGGACCGAGTGCAGAGGACAAGCCGAACACCACAAGCCCTACGGAGGACCAGCCAGGAACCCCGCGTTCGGGGAAGGGCAAGGACAAGAGGAAGACCGGGTACAGTCCGCAGGAAGACCGGATCATCGTCACGGGGGTGACCGAACACCATCAACAACTGTTCGGCACCTCCACTGCGGCACTGGCAACCCAAACCGAAATACGGCAGGCCATCGTCACCAACGTCAATGCAGTCGGAGTGTCCAGGAGGTCACTGGAGGAGGTCAAGAGGCGCTGGCATGATCTGAAAAGTCAGACCAAACATAAGCTCACCGCCAACAGGGAGGCAGCAACGGCGACTGGAGGTGGGAGTCCTGCGACACAGGAGGAGCTGGATGAGCTGGAGCAAATGGTGGCCACAGTCAGCAGTGAGGAGACGGTGGCAGGATTGGGGGGCCTGGACACAGCACGATACGACCTGAACCAACAGCAACAGGGTGAGTAACGACTAGGGACGGGGGGACGGGGGGAGATGGGCACAATGGCACACATGCACAATTTCGTGTAGCACAAAGCACACCCACAATGACCGTGGAACATGTCCCTGATTGCCTTGGCACACTGCAGCACACATAGAAACACCAAGTAGGCCCCCATCCACAATGTGCACAGAGGGGCCCCCCCTATCACCAATATCACAACCGACCCGTACACATGTGCTGAATCCAGCAAAGCAGCGGCTCTGTGACCCACACTGACTATGCAAGTAACACTGCATGTCTGATAGCATGGCAGCTGCCAAAAAAAAATGACATGGCCCACGAAGCGACATGGAGGTAGCCCAGTGCGGATCACATCCGTAAAGGAGCAGGTCACACTCCGATGTGTCCACGTACACCCACAACCCATGCTGTACAATACACGCAGCAGACGAACAATGCACCAGGCCACAAAAACAGTCCGAGAGCACATATGACCCAAGTCAAAAGCAAATCAGGCCCCGAAAAGCACACAATTCAAAGGCACCCCGCCTCAAAGGGAGAAGGCTACACGAAATCTGAGCTGCAGGGGCAACTCCCCCACAATGCAGCACACACACATAGCAATCACAGAACATCAGCAATGACGGCAATGTGGTACAAAGTGCAACACCAGCACCACAGGACAGAGCTCACAACAGGTTCCGCTCATGCGTAGTAACTGTCCACTCACATCTGGCATTGCCTGACACTGTGTGATGATAATGTACGGGTACTACCACACATCCGTCATGTAGTCGAAAAACACACTGACTGCCATCAAATAGTCAGCTCCCCCCAAACAGTCACAATGTACATTGGCATGCAGTCTGAATGTAAACATCTGCAAATCAACACCATACATGTGAAACTCTGTTAACCTGCATCTCCCCTTTACATTGCAGAGGGACAAACAACACCTCCTGCAGAGCACACCACACATCCCATCATTGATGATGAAGAGGACAACCTGCACATTTGTCAAGACATCCTCCAACGGATGATGGACAGCCTCTGCACCCCACCCCCAGGAGCAGGCCAGGCCAGCTACCTCAAGGTCACCCCACCACCTGCACAGACCACACAGCAGGAAACACACACCACCACGGCTGTCTCCCAGGACCCCCCGACCAATACTTGGAATTCCAACGGCGTGTGTTGGGTTGCCAGGTGGAGTTGGTTCATCAGCTGCGGGTGGGTTTTGAGCTCTTGGCAGCCAAACTCGATGCCATACGTGGGTGTCTGAGTCCCATCAGGGACCACGTACAGTCCCTATCGGACACCCCCTGTACGCACCATGCTCCGCCACAGACCTTGGCTGACCTCGCTGGTGCCATGAATCTAATACAAGAACTGTCTGGTCAGACAGGCACCAGCCATGACAGCACAGAGTTGGCACAGATGCGGAGGGCAATGGAGACCATGGAGCAGATGCAGGCTGGAAGTATGTCTGCCACGGCTGAACACCAGCGAGTAGTGGCTGGGAACAGCAATGCCCTGCAGTACTCCATCTTGCCATTGCTGCCATTGAGCCGTTCCCAGATGACTGCAGCGGGAACATCGACACACACAGCTCCGACCCCTGATGTGTCCATGCACACTGTGATGCTGCCCCATCACCTACGCAGTCTGATGTGTCAGGGGCACACAGCGATGCAGCCATCACCCCGCCACACACACCGGACACACTGGACACAGAACCCGTATCAGGGGAGTGAGAAGGAGATGGGAACTACTGTGTGAGGAAGGAGGCAGTAGCATCCATCACCGCCATATGGCCTGTCCCTGCCTGGTCATGACCTATGCATCATGCCCTGGGAAATACCTCCTACTGACCTCCGGAACACTCTGCGACATTCACCCGGACCCCGACACGGACTGCCATTTCTTCACCACTGGCCAATTACACAGCAATCCTGCTGCGGACTGCACTCTCCCTCTTCCTAATCACTGTGCAATTCCCAAAGGACTCTGGTTGGCCCACCACTTGGCTTCCATGTGATGTGGACTTGGATGGCCAGGTACAGCTCCAGCTCCGTCAATCACCTGAATGTGAATAAAACATTCTAAATCACACAGATGTGTCATCACTATGTTCACTCACGTATGGAAGTATGGCTGGATGTAGGGACAATGATTGCACATGAAGGTACACCCTGGTAACTGACATCTATGCACATGTCTATCCCTGAGACACATGGCCAATTGGATGACTGTGAAGGTGAGTACTAGCTGTGTCCCCATTGCACATCAACAGCAATCTCACAACACCCCAACGTAGGCACACGTCCATGTGTTGAATAGGGCTGTGTGTAGGAGTGACCAAAACGGTGGCAGGCCAGGAGTGGTGTCCTACACCACGTGTGACAACAGAACTTCATGTCGCATACCGACTTACACACATCTGTGTGGACACATTCTGTTGTGATGTATGACATTGCTCCACATGGTCAGAGGTTGGACACCATACACACATAGCTGAAGTCATGTAAGTGCACATGTCGTCCAGCACCTATCCAAAAACAATTTCTGGCTCACAGAGGTGGAGCTTGCCAAAGGGACACACCCCCATTGCACATGCGTCAGTCAGTTCCTCCCTGTGTTGGGACGATGCTCATTGTGGCACATGAGTGGACAATCTAAACAACACACCTCACAGTTAGACACCAGTGGAGTGGCATAGGCTTTATTGGCATGTGCGTGTCAGTACGGATGAGGCAATGGCCACAACAGGCAGGGACAGGCTTAAGACACTTACACGCAGCATGGGTACATGTCGAGGTTCAGAAAATGTTGGGGCTGAAATGGACAACATTCATCATGGATGGCAACGCTCACAGCCCACCTTGCCTTGCTGGATGAGTCATGTGTTGTTTGGCGTCTGCACATTGCCCCGTGTGAGGGGGCACGACTCACTGCACGTGGGCTCTGCATGGTGCTCTGCCTCCGGAGTGCGCCGATTGTCCGCTCTGCTGACAGTGATCAGGTGTGAGGGTCCGACAGGTTCACATGTCGTGCTACATTGCCATGTGTGTGCTCTACCCCAGCAGTGTGTCCGAATTGGCAACGTTGCCAAACGACGCTGTGTTGCTCCGACCATGGACCTGCGTCACCTTGCACAGGTGTGTGCACACCCGCGTTATTCCACGCACTTGCAACCAGAGCCCGACCGAAGGCAGACCTGTCCTCTGTTGTGGTGGGATATGTGAGCAATCCCCACGATGCAACAAGTTGTTGGGCCTGTGCTGTGGGTGGCAATCGGATGTGGCTGCAGGAACGTAGTTACTCGTCCATGAATGCCCGTGCAGCTTCATGTGCAATGTGTTCCAATAGTACGTCGTTGTTGTGTTCAAGGAACACCAGGGTGAGCCAATCCATTAGGTGGTCCGGGCAGGTGTGCTCAGCCCACGCCGTCTCACCGATCCGCAACACAGCCCAATAGGGGAGCGCCTCGATGTGGTCACTGCACACGAGAAATTGTGCAATCTCCCATGCACAACTACCAATACATACGCAGTATGTCAAGGCATCCCATGCACGGCTGTCTCGGTTACACTCCTGTTCGTGATCCAACAGGGGCGCAGACACAAGTCATAGTCCAATTCATCAACAGTTGTGTTGGATAGGCAGACATCCATGGGGCACTCGAATGTGCATGTTCGGCAGTGGAACCAGGGCTGGACGCAGGTGACGTGGGCAATGCGGAAGCTGAGCCTGTAACTGATCCGCAGCACTGCCAGTGGCAGTGCGCCCAGTAAATGCAGCATACGTGCACGGTACTGTTCCACGTGACGGGGGTTGTGCATGTGCCCGGTATGGCCTGCCATTGCGTTGGTGCGTCTCGTGAACAGGCACTCTTCTGGACTGCGGCAGTTGTGAGGAGAATATGCTACAGCTCTGAGCAATGATTCGAATGTGTGTGCAACGTTGTGGGTAATGGGTTGCTGTTTCCGTGAGTGTCAAGGGCATCCCATGGGGGGGTACCACAGGCAGGGGCTTCTGTGTGTGGGCTGTGGATGAGTCGGATGGTTCATTTGCGGAATGCGTGGTGTGGGAGTCATCCCCATCTGCCATTGCATCTCTTTCAGGGTGTTCCAGGCACGTTCTGGACAAAGGTCAGAGGTGCAGGTGTCCTCCCGCCTTCTGCATTGGGACAATGGTGCTTTCATCCCTGATGTTTGTCTGACTACTACTTGCGTTTTTGGAATGTGATGTGGCTTTGGCGCTGAGATCGGGACACGGCCTTGGGCTCATGGTGTACGGATGACGATGCACACACACATGTTGGCATGTGGAGCCAGGTGCCCGAGCGGCCTTGCGCTGCTTGTGCTATCTCACTCCGTCTCTCTCCCTCGCTCTCTCCCTCTCTTTCCTTTGTTGGGCGCATGGCACACCTTCTTCTCTTGGATTTGGTCTTCCAGGCTGTGTGCTACGGATTGTCCAGTGAGGAGCAGCTAGGACTCATCCTAAGGGTTGTTTCTGCTTTTGTTTGTATGGTGTTTTGTGTTGGTGATTGCATTGCTGTATGACTGATTCTCCATTTTCTGGCCACGCATGTATGTTTATTTTCCTGCTTGTGCGACATCAGGCAAAATGTTTGTTTTGGGATTCGTGGTGTTGGTGTGCAGTTTCTTAGTCCGGGGTTGGGGGTGGTCCCGGGGGGGTGTTGCGGGCCTGGGTGTGGTGTCGGTGGGTGTTGTGGCCCTCTTCGGTGTCCGTGCTGCATGTTCAGTTGCTCGTGGGCATCTGTTGTCCTTCATGTGTGGCTCTGGGCTGTGCTCCCTTTTGTGGTGCAGGCTGTGGTCTGACTTTACACCAGGTCAGGGCAGGTGTAGATTTCCTGGTGCTAACCGGCTTATCGTCGGTTTTGTGTTCTTATCGCCAATGTGGCTGGTCGTTGTGAATGTTGAGGTGTGATGTTGTCTCGACTTTTGGCACGGGAACGCCTACTCTGCATCTCATTAGCAATATTTGCGGGGGTCCTCTGTGGCGATGTTTTTTGCGGCTGCTATCGCGGGTAAACTGGTGCTGTGGGCTGTTAACACCGGCTTGTGAATGGCGGGGGAAATTTATCACGACTTTGGCTGCGATAAAGTGCCGTTAATTCGGCGATAGCTTCTTGTGAATTTGCCCCTATGTGTTTGAACCTTATTCAAATGACCCGAGTTGGCATATTAGGCTATTTGCTGGGTGAGTTGGTATACATATTTATGTTCTCATTTATGTACCTTCCAACACTCCATCTAGCTACAAACCTGTAGTCCAAACATAGTAATGATTAGATTTGTACAAATGACTGACTTCTAAGAGACAGAAGAATACCTTTCCAGAATACATTTTTTGGGAGATGTAGTCATTGCCTGCTTACAAGTATTGTATTGTAATTGTATTGTAATTGCATTTATATAGCGCTTACTACCCCTGACGAGGTGTCGAAGTGCTTTTTCGGCGAGTAGCACACTACTCCGGAACCCATAAAAGATTAGTGGTGAATTAGTATGGTGAAATATGAAAGTAATTTGAGTGGTGGATATTAGTCAGTTATTTGGATTGGGAAGGATAGCCGAGGGACAGAAGAGGGAAAAAGGTTTGCATTTATATAGTGCTTGCTACCCCTGATGGGGTTTTGAAGCGTTTATTTTTCGGAAAGTAGCACGCTACTCCGGAACCCATAAAGGATTAGTGGTGAGTTAGTATAGTGAAATATGAAAGTAATTTGAGTGGTGAATATGTTAGTCGGTTATTTGGTTTGAGAAGGGTAGTAGAGGGATAGAAGAGGGAAAAGGTTTGCATTTATATAGCCCTTGCTACCCCTGATGAGGTGTTGAAGCACTTTTTCAGCGAGTAGCACGCTACTCTGGAACCTATAAAGGATTAGTATAGTTAAATATGAGTGGACATGTTAGTCTTATTTGGATTGAAAAGGATAGTGGAGGGATAGAAGAGGGAAGGATTTAGACCCTTTTTTTTGTTTTGGAGGTCATTGCAGTAGGAGGAGGCTTGGGATGAGTAAAAGGGTTGTGGAGGGGAAGAGTCAGAGGGAAGGGTTTAGAAAGGCTTGTTTTGGGGGGATAGGGAAGATTCTAGAAGGGGTTATTTTGGGGATCATAGTAGTGGTATGGGGATTGAAATGAATGAGAGAGTGGAGGTAGAGGATATATTGATAGAGGTATAGGGTGAGAAATAGGGCAGTGCATTGGAAAGAGTAGTAGAAAGAGGTTTGAGATGAGTCAGAGAGTTGAAGTAGAAGATATATTGAGAGAGGTATAGGGTGAGAAATAGGGTAGTGCATTGGATATGCTGAATTAGAAGAAAAGTAATAAATATATAGATCCATAAGTACATGGAAAGTATATAGATGCATCAAGGAAGTAAGTATATGTAGATTAAAGGTATTGATAGAGGTATAGGGTGAGAAATAGGGTAGTGCATTGGAAAGAGTCGTAGAAAGAGGTTTGAGATGAGTCAGAGAGTTGAGGTAGAGGATATATTGAGAGAGGTATAGGGTGAGAAATAGGGGAGTGCATTGGATATGCTGAATTAGCAGAAAAGTAGTAAATATATAGATCCAAGTACCTGGAAGGTATATCGATGCATAAAGGAAGTAAATATATGTAGATTAAAGATGCATTAAATAAATTCCGGCTTTCAAGTGTTCAATTAAAAATGTATTTTATTAATTTGTTTTAAAACATAATTATTCTACACTTTTACACAAAGCAATACACATATATAGGTATATATCTATAGCACAAATAAATGCTTATATACAGAGGGATATGCTGTACATTTCTGTTTGCGTATGGTGCTTATGTAGGGAAGAGCCAATTCCTGAGTAGTTTTCTGAAGATAAGGTGGTTGTCCGTGGATCTTATGTTGGGGCTAAAGAGTTCCAAGTTTTGCAGCTTGAACAGAGAAACATGTACCACCCATGTTTTTTTTCTTGTATCTTGGGATTTTGAGGCGAGGTGCCAGTCTTGAGCGGAGGTTCCTTTGTTGAATGTGTTTGGTGATTTTATTCCTGATTAAGAGCGGTCCCGTTCCATGTATCGCTTTGTGGGTGATACAAAGCAGCTTGAACGTGGATCTTCTGGCAACTGGTAACCAATGCAGGGCTTTCAAGGCAGGGGAGATGTGGTCTCGCGGTTTGATATGTAAGAGTAGTCTAGTGACAGTGAACAGTAACTATTTACGTTTTTGCTTCATCAAGTTCCCTTCTGTGGTTGGGAACATTTGAGCGAAGATCTCTTAGAATTTGAGGCCCCTTTCTCTGGAACAACCTGCCTCTCAAACTTTGTAAGACTACTACACATGCCTTTTTCGTAAACAGCTGAAAACATCTTGCTAAAAGTAGATTTAATTTCCAGATGGAACACTGGGGGAAATGAAGAATTACTGGGGTAATCAGCCCCAAAATTACAGAGTCCCTTTTGAATCCCAATCCCTAATGTCCCTACTTTTAATCTGTGGTAAAACCGCCCACCATAGAGTTGCCAGTGCCCCTGAAAGTGTGGTAGACAGAGTTACCAGGAGGACTTCCAGGCCACTAATAATGAGGACCTCAGTGGCCACCATTAGCTCATATTCATCAGTTTCACTTTTGCATAAAGAATTTAAGGAAACGGGTGTGCTCCTGTAGGAGTTACGTCCCATTCCAAGATGGCATGTCATGTCTGAGATATGTATACCTCTCTTGGAATGCTACCACCCTATTCCGAAAAGAACCGCGCTGGGTGTTCCGTTTGCACACACACACACCAACGGTCTAAATGACGAGATACCATGGATAGAACTACAAAGTTAACTTAAATACTTTTCTCTACCCTGTGTACATCTCTTTACTGATACTTCATCATTAGCACCCCCCCCTTTTTTGGAGACACCACTCATGCTGTATATACACATCAGGGACAAGCATTAATACACTGAACCCCCTGTCCCTAGTACCTTAACATCACCCCCATGTGTATACCACAAATACTTAATTCGAGAGATACATATTGATCTGTGCGTACATAAATCACACGCCACCCTAGAGAGACGTTTTATCCACTAATTATTAAAGTTGTCTAATTTTCTGGTCATTCTGTACATGGCAACCTCTATGGATCACGTCATGACATCATCACGACGATGCATTTTCAACATCAACATACCATCAACAGTTGGCTATCTTATAGACGGGCCCAACCCAATCAGACCCGACTCTTCTATCTGAGGGCCTCACATCACAACACCACAATATTTCCCCTTTACCAAGGCCCTTGGTAACAACATCTAACAATGCAGCTCTATTTTCAAAGACCTATGAGCATTTTCCTTCTTCTTAACATTACTTTAAAACTGCTCCAAGATGGCGTGTCCAGTTACAGCTTATCTCACTCTGCCGGCGGATATATCCCTCGTGACCACCTCGTCACCCTTTGTGCGTCATTAGCCACACACCCGTATTCCCGGACACCTGAAGAATCGAAGCGATCTCGCCATTCACTTTACAAGCATGAAAGAGGTTGGGCAGGTGCAAGAGCCTGTGCCTTCCGACACAACTGTGAGTACAATCGCTCCTCCTTTTGGGTATGCATGTGCCATGAGTCTACTAGAGCATGTGATAAGTATCGCGTGTCTTTCATGTAGATTGTGACGGCCATCATTCTCTCGTCTTGACTTAAGGAGTACTATACCTATACTGAATAGGTAAGCGGTCCCTCCCTACCCTTTCCTCCTCATTTCCCTCTACCACCCTTCCCCCCCCTCCTGTTCCCCTATCCCTTGACATCATTCTGTGGACAAAAGGATTTGCCATTAATGGGAACCGGATATATGACAAATATTGGGCAGCTAAGATTTATGGCCGCAGTACGGTTGTTTAGTACTACATACCATCAACCTCTGTTTGTTCGCCTGCTCCACCCACACTTATGGGGCTTTCTACGGCAACATGCCCAACATGATCACCCTCTAGGATTGGATTGCCTGCCCCCCATGTTGTTTATTTGTTCGTCTTACATTCCTTAACGTATTTATGTCACTGTGCACATACAACTGCAAATGTGGTAACCAGTGACCTTTCTTTTTTGAACATATAGATACATTGCGGTCCACCGCCCGAGGACCATTGTTTTATCTTGGTATATCACACCACCCACCTTATTGTTTTAACCTAACTTTCTATGCATTTCACCCCGCCCCCCTTTTTTCTTCCCCTCTGTTGTTTTAGATTGGACCATTTCTTGGGTCCTCCGAGTGGCACTACTTGAATTGATAAGGCCACTGTGTTACACATTTCTCGATTACACTTACCACCTTCCCATGGACCTGAAGAAGCGCAAAGGATCTCCTCCTGACTCCGCACAAAAGCGCGAAACATGTCGACCCTACACATTTCTAAACAAACACTGCACATGTCTAGCCACTGAGGGCTATAACTACCTCGAGCAGCACACAACCCCTTGGTTTTTTAGATTATGAAAGAGGGATCTCCCTTATTAAACTGATTTACTCCAGATACCCTTTAGTCACTTTTAGATATTCACTTTTCACAGAACACTGTACACTGACCCTCACACACCATACGGCTAGATCACCAAAAGATCTCTGACAAAGTGACCCTTCGGGGGACCCGTAGGGCATTGCAGCACCAGCCCTACGAGGAGCACCGCCCCGTGATGAAGCATGAAATCCTTCAGGGTGTGTGAGGGCATCAAGTAAGAGTCTCTCCGACTCCCTCCCACCTTTCCAAAACAACTTCTCTCTAATTCTGCTCTCAGGAACAGTGACTCTCCTTAGCGATTTGGATATAGAAGACAGCCTTTGACCTTAGTCTGTGTTCATAATCCCTGTCCACAGTGTGCTCTTTGTAAAAACTCTATCCAGCGTTTTTTATGTTCTCACTTTTTTAACTAAATGAAACGTTCTACTGTTGGGACTAACTATTACTCCCACTTCATCAATCTCCACACAACTTTACACAAGCAAATTTAGCTTGAAATATGTTACCTGCTTTCCAGACAGAGGCCGCCATCTTCTTAGTGCTTTTTGAGAATTTTTATAAATCTGTGCGACATTTTATGAATTATTCCTGAAAATAAATATCACTCTAGAAAATGACAATGGTGTTTCTGAACTGGGTAGTGGGCCAAGATTTGAGACTGAACTCGAAATCTGATTGAACATAAAGGTTTAACTTGTAATCTTTACAGGTCATTTGATTAAACCTCGTTGTTGAATTTTTCTTATGTGTGGCCAGAGAGGTTACGGGCAATGTGCACATTCTTTCTCCATGGAGGCCGATGCAATTCCCAAAAAATAGTGGAAATTGCCTTTCTATTAGAAAAAATGGTAAGGGGGTCCATGGACTCAATGTTAGGTTCAAATCGATATGGACATTTAATAGTCTGACACACCTAATGTTGGATTTGATTACTATCCTTCTACATATGCCTGACCTTAACTGCGGATAATGGTACTGACCGCAGCCTCTGAAAAAGCTCTTTTTGGCTTAGGCTTACAAGCATCTTGCCAGGCTAAAAAAATGTTCAATCCAACCAGAAACAAAAACTATGATCATGAATCTGAAGTCCCCGTTAACAAAAATGTTCAGGGACAGCAGCATAGCTCTTGAGAAAGTAATTTTTGGACTACTTGAAATCAGGTTTGATAGTAAAATAACATAGGCCCAGCAAAGAGACAAGACCACTGAGGCAATGACACATATTATGGATGCTGGTGCGTTGCAAACACAAATTAGGCCTCCACTCTCTTCAAACGACCCTGGAGCGATGTAGGGTGAAAACATGCAGCATCATATGATGCCGGTCTTTGGGGGATACCGTGGAGCGCACAAGAGTTTTGAAAAAAGGCGACTGTGTGCCTGTTCCAGGGTACTGAAAAATATTTTTTCAGTCGTTTGTATATTAAAAACACCACCTTGTAATGTTTGCACTACTGTTTCACGAAGTTTTGTAAGTAGGCTTTGCACAGGGATCACTTTACTCCACTCGTGTGCACACTTATGAAAGAGTAATGTTGTTTATGTTGTCATGAATTACCATAGAGGGCAAGAACCTGTGAAATGTATCATACATGTATATAGCATACCTTTTACAGTAATGTTTGCTGTTCTATGTAACTATTTTTCTTTTGAATGAGTTCCCTGTGAACCATTATTCTCTACATGTCAACTGCATTTTGAACTCATCATTTGGCCATCATATATGCGCATGTGCATATGGCACATGATAGCTTGCCTCAAAGGATGTAACATCATGCTGAATGTTGGCTTAGATATTTTCTTGGCCATAACAACACTTGACTGGAATGGCCTCATAACACACACATGCAGAAAATTCAACAACTTCAAAATTGAAAGTAAAGCATTTGAGGTGCTTGTATGTTGTTCTGTGTCAGTCTCTGTCTTCCCAATTAAGACCAATTATTGTGAGTAAATTGTTTCATCTTGACTTCAAGAACGTCTTACGAGACCATAAAACTGATATAAGTCCCATATAACTGCTAAACCCAACCTCATTCTCGTGATTTTAACCTGCATGACAGCAGATGCTGCTCTGTTGGCAGGACCAGGAGATTTGAAAAAAATCCCGGAAGAAACTCCTACATAAAGAGTGTTTGTTGAAAAATACCCTGTAAAAAGCAAGGTGTAACAAAGGCAGCGAAAGGCATTCAAAGATTTAGGCTAAGAAGCAAGACCCAAAGAAGGATAACAGAGGAACTATTAGAAACAAGCATTTACAATGCAATAGGTCTCGCAACTGCGAATTTTGGAGCTATTGGCATTGTAAATGGCAATGCCTTTTAAAAATTAAAAGCCATTGTTATTTACAATACCAAAAGCAACACCTATTTCATTGCATAGCGCGTGTCCGTTACTGAACATATCTCGTAAGTAGGGATGGTGCTGTGCAGGTGAGAGCTGAAGGGTACGTAGTTTCAACGTAACAGGGTTAAATACCACCACTGGTGTGGAGTGGGTGTAGGGTGACAACGGGCATGTTCACTGTTATGGGGGCTCTAAATTTAATAAAATCTGTATTGTGAGCATCTACTGCATTGTAATGTGCAAAGGGAGCGGGCATTTTTATTAAAGCAAAAGAAAAACACTGTAATATGTAAAACAATGCAATAGATTAGACAATATCAACAAAGTCAGCTATTGCCATTTGGCATTACACCATTTGATTAATGCTTCACAAAGGGGAAAAAAAAAACATTTACAATGCCAACAGCTCAAAATAATGTCAATGCGAGACCTATTGCATTGTAAATGCTTGCTGTGTGTTATGGTATCGTTGGTGCAACCCTCACATCTGATATAGTTGAGCTTCAAAGCTTCGTGCAATATTTCGCCAAGCACAGCAACTGTCCTTACCCATCTGATGTGTTCCACTAAAACAACCATTAGCTGACACCCACCCAAATCTCATCTCCTACAAAATCCTCACTAAAAACATAATTTAAGATTGAAAAGAAGCAACTCCTTACCCCATACACTCTTAATCTGAGCAACACCATTCACACACACCTCATAAAGCAATAGACCCGTCCTACACACATGCGCACTTCATCTAATACAGCAGCACCCTCACCCCACATCTGATATAGAAACTGCACCCCTACGGTCTCATCTGATTTGGTGCAGTAATTATCACTTCGTACCAAATAACATTTTGATCTGGTGCTGTGAGTAGCATCCCCCACGCAGCTCATCTGATTCGGTATAGTCGCAGCAGCAACCCCATCACCCACACACCCATCTGATTTGGTGCTCAGCAGCACCCTTTCCCACACACATCTCATCTGTCTGATACACCAGAAACATCTACAACACATCTCTTCTGGCCTTGTACAGCAATAGGCTCCCACTTTTCATCCGATCCGGTACAGCCACAGCATCCCCTGCCTCACACCTTGTCTAACTAAGCATGAATGTAAAAGCATCTCTCCCAAGCACCTCAGCAAACCTGCTACAACTTAAACACCAACTTGCATGCACCCCTGCTTCTCTAGTACAGCGCAGCACCTCATCCCACATATATCATATGCTTTTTTGCAATATCAGCAGCCCCACTTATATATCTCATGTAACCCTGTAAAGCAGCAACAAACTCTGTCACTGCATAGTCTGATATGGCTCAGCAGCAGCAAAGTCTTCCCACACTATGATGGGGTACAGATGCATCAACAACCGCTAAACGCTATCTGATTAACGCAGGAGCAGCAAACCCTTCTATTTACCATCTCATCAGACACAGCCGGAGCAAACTCCCACACCCCATCTGCTCTGGTACAGCAGCAAGCGCTGCAACACACTTAACCCTCTCTGGTACATCAGCATGTCTTTGTACCCACACCTCACCTGCTGTCGTACAGATCACCAACCCACCCCCTCCAAAGAAACAGAACTTCTCTAGTTTGGTATTGCGGCATTGTTGCAGCACTTCTGAGTTGGTATTGGAGTTGAATCCCTTCACACCAGTCGAGGCCGTATTTCACCAAGGCGTATGTATGAAATTGTACATTATGTAAATGTGGCTTCCATAACATAAAGCTAGTTCAAACCATAGGTGCAGTATAGAGTACTAGGGTTTTATTCCAGAAAATAGGACGAGATGGGGTAAGGTTCAAAGGAGGGAGTCCAAAACGGAGAAGGGAAGGGTGGCGCTAGTGTTATATGCGAAATTCATCCCTGAGGTTTTTTATTGACAGATAGCCTGCTCAATAAATGCCATTTGTATTTATGATTTTTGTGTTTGGGCTAGGCCATTGATTCCTTGAACATGGCTTAATTATGGGCACAATTCGGTGCACTGCACATGGGTGGTAACCCCCTTCCAGTGATTCAAGCGCTCCATGAGCTATCCTATGTTGTCAGATGTGGTTAAAAAGGAGGTTACACTGTTCATTTTAGTGCTATGTATATGGCGCTTTTTTCTCCTTTTTTTTTTTTTAACAACTAAGCTGGCAGGGGAATGAATGAGTCTCCGTTAGCCAAACGTGCTGTATTGTGCGGTACTATTTTTGTGTAGAGCTTGATGCCATTGGTCTGCCGTTAAAGCATTTGGAGTTACAAAATGGAGACTAGATATGCTTGGCAAAGAAGGAGTATGCATAATTAAATTTGATGGTTGTAGAAGCGGCAAACGAGTTAGGCATGTTGACAGTGACTAAGCAGGACAGAGTAAACTCATGATCCTACAAGGCGTTATACTGTAAGTTTGCTCTGCATGTGCCCATGCAGAGCAATGACGTACGTCAAGCTAAGATCTTTTGAAATTACTTTCCAAGTACAGTGGCGGGAAGGCGTGCCTTAACCAGAGTCATAATGGCTGCTCTCATATAAAGCTGCGTGGGGGCCGCAGTATAAGGGGGGGGCATTGCGGTGGGTGATGTTTAGTCCCCGCGAACGCGGATCGAAGATGCTGGCTGGCATGGGGCCAACATCTCCACAGTCACGGTCTCGTGCTGCGCAGGGAGACTTGACATAGCGGTGGCTAATGACGAAATCATCCGGCTCCCCATGCCCTCACCCAGACCAGCCCAAGTGAGTGTGAGCCGGATCTCCATCATGAGACGGCGGAACAGGCACCGCATCCAACGCGATCCTACCTGAGCTGTCCTGGGCCCCCTCAGGGGTGAGGTTTGGGACCTGACAGCCTGCCTCGTATCGGACCATGAATCACTCAAAAACACAGGACACTTCACCGCCTTTCCTGAGGAAAGACTTCTCTAGCAAGGTTTTGGATGCCGGAGGATTCCAATTTAACTCCCCTCCCCTGAGAAGCTTGTGACTCAAGGCCTGGTGCCTAAGCGATTCAGTGCACACGCAAGTAAACGAACAGGGTCTCAGCCACTACTCTTTCCTGCAATAACCAGTACTTCTTTTGTGACGGTGACGGTGGGCCCCACTCACACTTCATTTAGGGGACCGGGACTTATCTAGAATCATATTTAAACCAGCAGTGAAAGAGACGCAATGTGAGAGGGAGAAGCTGCAGGTAAAGAGAAACGCGGGGAGTGGTAGGAAAGAGAAAGCAAGAGCTGACGCAGAAGCCGGAGCTAAAGGCTGAACAGTGGGGGAAGAAACGCAAGAGAAGAGTTTAAAAAAGGCAAGGATAGGGTGAAAGGGGTGACAAAGGCATAATGAGAACATCGGGGAATGAAAGGAGGGATGGGTATATGCTACGGGAAGGAGAGAGAAACAAGAGGACATAGTAACAACACAAGTCGGTGAGCATCAAAGAGATAGAGAGCAGGAGCATGGAGAGCGAACCAAATATAGGTGTAAGTGAAACAAGCTGTCGCCACGCAATGGCATTATAAAGTGAAAGCGCGCCATGCGCGTTGTGCCTGCCTGCAGCCCTGCCTCCTTTTGGGACGGCCCATCCGGTCTGGATCACGGCTTGTTTATATAACACGCCTCCTGAAGATAAGAAAGTGCTTCACGACAGCCGTGAAGCAAGCGATCCAGTCCGGAGGGGCCGTCCCAAAAGGAGAAAGGGCAGCAACCAAGAAGCCTTCTTTTCAATCGGAGGCCACCGTTTACCATTAACGATGAGGCCATCCAATGAAAAGGATGGGCGGGGCTTCAAGTCCCCTTCAGAAATCTCCTCTCCCACAATAGGTCTCGCCGAGCGACTGCGCATGCGCGCAGCAACGCTAGGCGAGCCCTAAAAAGGACAGGTTTTGAGCTTTTTCTGAATAATAGTATGGTCATCAATATCTTTAAGGTATTTAGGAAGCTGATCTTGATTGCTAACACTGCAAAGGATCTTCCACCCATGTGGGCTAATCTAAAGTGAGGACCCACAGCATGGGTTTCAGAAGAGTAACATAGGAAGAGTGGAGGTGTATATCTTCTTATGTGGCCTGCGACAACAGGGGCAATAAGCCAGTTGAGGGCCTTGTGAACAAGGTGCAATGTCTTAAACTGTATACGAAGGGAGACAGGAAGTCAATGAAACTTATGTCTGGCTTCTGTAATTTGGCAGGATTTGCTAAGATCAGAGGCAAGTGTAGCAAGTGTAGTGGCGGTGTATTGGATCAGATGGAGATGAGAAAGAAAGTTTGTCTGTAGACCTAAATAACATGCCTTGGCATTATCGATCCTGGAATGACTTGTGGCTACTAACAACAATGGGACGGTAATCGGGAGAAATTAGTTTGACCTCTTTACAAACTGAAGCTAGAAGAGCAAGAAGACACAGTTGCACTGATTTGAGTCTCCAAGGTCAAGTGTTTGTTCAGTTTTAAACCGAGATTTTTGGCCCTATTAACACGCAGAGAAAGACAGCTCTGTGCAGGGGGGGGTCCAAAGTGAACCAGAACCGCAAATCAGAATTTCAGTTTTATCAACATTGAGCTTTAATGTATTAGCGCTCTTCCAAGTATGAACAGCTGTAAGGTGGAATTTGATTCTGAAGCTTGTATTTTGGCTTATTTAAACTATTCAAGAGTTGAATATTGTCCGCATATGAAACACACTCCAATCCTTAGGAACGGATCAACGGACCAGGGGGTGGGCGTAACTATTAAAATGTTTGCTGACGAATGCTGGCTTGTATGTTAGGTCTTATAAAATTATGGGGCATATTCTCAAGGATCTATCGCCGAGCTATCGGCACTTTATCGCAGCCAAAGTCGCGATAAATTCATTGCCCCATTCACAAGCTGGCGCTAACAGCCCATAACACCAGTTTACCTGCGAAAGCAGTCGCAAAAAACATCTCCACAGATGACCCCGGCAACTAACGCTAATGATATGCAGAGTAGGCGTTCCCGTGCAAAAATCCGCGACAACACCACTCCACAACATTCTCAGCGACCAGCCAGATCGGCGATAAGATCACAAAACATGCGATAAGGCGCGTTAGCAGCAGGAAATTAACACCTGCTCTTACCTGGTGTAAAATCGGACGACAACCGGCACCAGACAAGGGAGCACAGCCCATAGCCACACATGAAGAACAACAGATGCCCTGGAGCAACCGATCATGCAGCCCGGAGCCCCAATAGGCCAACAACACCCACCGCCACCACCCCGAGGACCCCACCACCCCTGCCACCCTCTCCCCCCCGGGGCCCCACACCGGGCACCCCCCCCTTTGGACAAAGATATTGCACATCAACTCCACAAAATCATGAACCAAACAAATCGCCTGAAGTCGCACAATCACAACACCTAACATACATGTGTGGTCAGAAAAAGGGAAATCATACATTCATATCATAATATCCAAATAATACGTTTATTACAGAATAAACCAAAAACAACAATTCTGAAGAGGCATGGCGGGTCTTCTCAGGACATTCTGTAAGTCACAGCCTGCAAAACAGAAATCTGGATAAGAAGGTGTGCCATGCGCCCATCAAAGTGCAGAGAGAGAGCGAAAGAGAGAGAGAGAGAGGGAGAGAGAAAGAGAGAGAGAGAGAAAGAGAGAGGGAGAGAGAAAGAGAGGGTGAGAGAGTGCCGACACTGCGGACCTAGGCCTCACTGCTCACCTGCTGCCACCAGTGTGTCTCCAACCATGTGCCGGTATACACTGCAGTCCCCCAGGTCCCTTATCTGAAACAGTGTCCAGAGACATGAATGGCAGAGTCCATACAGTTGCACACGCCATCATCGCTTGCCCGCCCCTGCACACACAGGCTGCTGCACCCCAGCCCCTCCCGCCGCCCAGCGGTGATTGCCCGCCCCTGCTCAACCAGGCCTCACTGCTCACCTTCCGCCACCGGTGTGTCTCCAAGAGGGCCCACCAAGTTCTGGTGGGATCTCCAAGCCCGGGGCACGCGACCATGGCACCCTCCACATCATGCAGCCCCGCACCGCGGGCCACCAGGTCACACACCTGACTCTGGGTCTTGATTTCGCAATGGCAGAGACCACATCAGTGCACACGGCATCATCGCAGGCTGCACACCTGCTCAGCGCTTGAGGTGACACTAACTCTGTGAACTGCGAGGCAATGCCACATGGCGGGAGGCCCGCACTGCCCACTGGCTCAGGCCTACACTGCGGTCCAGCAGGGCTCACACTGATCCTTGCCAGTCCGGACCGCCAGGACGGCGCATCATCGCAGGCTGCACACCCGCTCAACACTTTAGGTGCCCCTATCTCACTGCACTGCAAGACACCGTCCCGTGGCAGTGTGCCTGTGCCTGCCGCAGTGTATCCGGTGCCACCAAGTCTGTGCACCGCTAGCCATGGACCCTTAATGATTGAGTTCCGTGGTGCGGACGCCATCATGTCACCCGCGGCACTGGGCAATGTGAGGTGGCAGGGCCCTAGGCCCTCATGCATACATGAGAACTACACAGAGACACCCAGTTAGAGAGTGGAAATGGCGTCCAGCACGTGCGCCAGGCCCTTTTTATTGGCAGGGTCACATGTCCTGTGATGCCTGTGCTGGATGGGTGTGGTGTGGGTGTACACCAGCCGTGAGGGAGTGGCTGTGGCATGCTGACGACTAGACCTGTGAGCTGCAGATCCCTACAGTGAAGACCTGGGACATGTGGCGTTGTCGTCCCCCCCTGTGTGCGTAAGCGGAGTGGGCTGTCCTGGCGTATGCCAGTCCAGCGTAAGGGTGTGAACAATGACCCCGGAGCTCTGGGCGTGGTTCCGTCCTGAGCTGGACAAGGAAGTGACTAATGGATGTGTCTCTGTTGTAGTGTCGGCGCCACCCGGACCACAATCGGCAATCTCTCACCCTGTGACAAAAGTCCCACAACATGAGCAACATGGACGTAAGGGTAAATCACTGACCCTACATTCATCCATACTTCCACACTTTAAAGATCATAGACATGACACATCTGTGTAAATATGAATGTTTATTGCACATTCAGTGGAGTGTTGCAGCTGGAGCAGTACAGGGCCATGCCAACCCCACTTTACATTGTTGGCCCGTGGAGGGCCAGCCAGAGTCCTTCAGGGAATGACAGGTACATCAGGACAGGAGGAGTTCAGTCCGCAATCTGATAGCTGTGTCATTGGTGACCAAACAGAATATGGCAGGCCATGTCGAGGTCCAAGGTGAGTGTCGCAGAGTGCATCGGGGGACAGTGGAAGGTGATGATGCAGAGGGCTGAACCAAGCAGAAACAGGCCACATGGCGGAGATGAATGCTACTGCGTCCTTCTGACCACGAAGGCAGATTCATCCGCATCTTCGTCCTCTGCTGTAGCATGTGCCTCACAAGTGGGTGATGGTGTTCTGTCTCCAGCACTGTGTGGCACTGACACATCAGGGGCCGGAGATGTGGATGGGGTGGTAGCAGCAGCATGCATCAGCACCAGGCCTTGTGGCAGCAATGCCATGAGGAGGGTCTTTAGGGCATTGAGGGACCCAGCTACCTCTCGCTGGTGTGCAGCCGTGGCAGCCGCTCTTTCCGCCTGCGTCCGCTCCATGTTCTCCATGATCCTCCGTATGTGTCCCAACTCTCGGGCGAGAACGCTGGAGGCACTCTGACTAGACAGTCGTTCTTGTCGCAGAGTCAGGACTCTAGCGATGTCAGCCATGGTCCGTTGGAGAGCATGGAGCGGGCTGTGGGTGTCCATTAGGGACTGTGAGTGGTCCCTGATGGGACTTAGACACCCACGTTATGGTGTCTAGTTTGGCTGCCATGCGGTCGAACCCCACCTGCACCTGTTCAGCCAGCTTCTCCTGACACCCCAACACACGGCGTTGGAAGGCCATGTGTTCATCGTGGAGGTCATGGGAGGCACATCCAGGCAACCAGAGGAAGTGTCAGCACAAGTCGCGTTATACTGCACAGCAGGTAACAAGCTCCCTGGCCGCCTGTTGGAGTCCGTAATTTAGGACTTAAGGTACTATTTGACCGCATGAGAATCGGGTCAACATACCCTGATTCATAGAGACCCAAACAAAATACGGTCTCCACCACTTTTTCTTCTTCTTTTTAGGTCCTGAAGAAAGCCCACTTGACCCACATGGGCAACCACAAGGGCTGAAACATGTCGACCTTTTTTATGGACACTTACAGTGCGTTAGACCACTAACTAGTCTTCCCACGCATGACACAGATTTTAATACATCTCGAACCCAGACTGATTAAATTAACAAATCTGGGTCTACGAGTTTTTAACATCACCTCTTGAGATTCACTCCACTAAAAACACTTCCACCTTTCTTTGATCACTACTGCAATAACCAGTGGTTCACCTCTGGATGGAGGAAGCATACAAAAACTAACCCTATGATGAGGCTGTCACGTTTTTAAGAGCAGGGCGGAGAATCAAGATATACCGCTTTTCCGACTTTTGTACGTGAATGAGGGTTTTTTATCGGTACACTGCACGAATTTTGCAAAACCCTGGTTATTCAGGTCAAGTGATCCATTCCCATTTGATATCTAGGTAATGGGAGGCAGCCGTGGTGGTGGGTTCTGCCTGCTGTGTGTTCTGTGCAGGGGGTGGGTTCTCCTCGTGGCAGCTGGGCTGCCCTGCTCCTGGAAGTGGGCTGCGGAGGCTGTCCACGAGCTGTTGGAGGGCGTCGGAGTCGAAGGTGTGGTGGTCCTCTTCGTCATCAGAGAAGAGAGGTTCGGACTGCTCCGCAGGAGGTGTTGGATTTCCCCCTGCAATGTGAAGGGGAGATGCAGTTTAACATTGTGTTCACATGTATGTTGACGCATTGTACATGTTTACATTCAGACTGCATGACAATGTACATTGTGACTGTTTGGGGGAGCTGCCTATTTGATGCTGGACAGTGGACATTCCGACTACATCACGGATGTGTGTTTGCACTTGTACATTGTCAACTCACATTTCCCTGCAATGCCAAATGTGATTGGCCAGTTTCTACGCACATGTGGCACCAGTTGTGTCCTCTGTTCTGTTGTGGACGTGTTGCGGTTTGTACCACATCGTTGTCAATGTTGATGTGCTCTGCATGTAATGTGTGTGTGCCGCATTTTGGGGGAGTCGCACCTGCAGCTCTGATTTAGCTGCCCCTTATCCCTTACATGCGGAGTGCCTCAGGCTTCTGTGCTTATGCGGTGCTGAGATGTTGCATACCTGTGTGCATTGGTCTCTTGGTGGGAGTTGGGGGTCTGGGCATGGTTTGTCCGCAGATGTGCTATGCTTAATTGTGCATGTGTGCCATTGTGCCCATCTCCCCTGTCCCCCAGTCCCTGGTCGTTACTCACCCTGTTGCTGTTGTGTCCGATCATGTTGAGCAGTGTCCGGTCCCCCAACTCCTGCCACCGTCTCCCCACTGATGACTGTGGACACCATTTCCTCCATCTCATCCAGCTCCTCCTGTGGCGCTGGACTCCCACCTCCAGTCTGCATTGCTGCCTTCCGGTTGTTTGCGAGTTTCTGCTTGGTTTTGCGCTTCACATCATTCCAGCGCCTCTTGACCTCATCCATTGTCCTCCTCAGCACTCCGACTGCATTCACCTTGTCCACGATGGTCTGCCATATTCCATTTTTAGTTGCAAGTGACACAGTGGAGGTGACGAACAGTGCTTGATGGTGTTCTATCACCTCCGTTATCAGGGTCCTGTTTTCCTGCGGACTGAACCGCTTCTTCATACTCTTCTTGTCCTTGCTCTTCCCTGACCCCGAGGTCACAGGCTGGTCCTCCGGGGGGCTTGTGGGGTTCTGGTTGTCCTCTGTACTTGCTCCGGATGCCTCCATTGTGCTTCGCTGTTGTTTGGCTTTTGTTTGTATGTTTTTTTCTACTTTTATAGTGCATTTTCCTACATGACGTGTGGGAATTGCAGGCCTGTGGCTGGTTTTCGCCGATTTTTGTATCGCAATTGGCGTCATCGCTACTATTTTGGCGTTGGGGTTTCGCGTTTTTGCGGCGTTGCGTTGATTTTAACGCGTTCATTTGACGCGTTATTGTGTGACTATCACATGGTACCGCCGTGTTGGGAATACCACGTTAACACGGCGTTATTTTCCCGCGATGGACTGCGATGTGAAGTTTTGCGTTAAGCTGAATTTGCAGTAGTTATCACACGTTCTTGAGAATATGCCCCTCTATGTTTACAGGAGACCTGGGAGACCAAGAACATTTTCTTCTTGGATGGGTATAAGACCATCTTTTGCCCTGCATTAAATTCAACTATGGGTCGAGTTAGTGGAGGTCTTATTATATTTGTGGCCCTAGAATTTTGTAAAGACCTAAAGATTTTGAAATGGAACTCTCAGGTATTTCAGGGCACAGAAGTGCAATTGGGGAGTGCACTTACCTGTGTGATTATTAACTTTTATAACGCCAAGGAGGGTAAGGGGGACCCATTAATCTTAACGCTCTAAATTGTGTGATTGATTAACTAAAGGAGGAGGGGTGTGGGCACATGAATTTTATTCTAGTGGGTGATTTCAACTGTCATTTATGCCCATCTTTTGTAAAGAACCAGGGGAAAGCACAGCCATGCCCAATTTCGGAGGAGCTCCATATGGAACACACACTGGAAGGGAAGGCTCTAAATAACCTGCTATTGGCTCAGAATCTGGTGAATACCCTAGATCTTTGGCTCCCCGGGCCCATTTCCAACTTGACCCCGTCCTATAAAGGCAGGGGTGCGGCAACCATCATAGACTTTATATTTGTAACAGCATCTTTGGGGGTGGTCCCTGGATTATTCAACATAGAGGACAATCCATTGTCATTGGTACTGATGGGATTGGGTCACCCCACGTCAGGTTTTTGTCAGTCGCAGATACCCCGAACTCCCACTGATCAGGACAGGCGCCTTAGATGGGCAAGCATAGACGCAAAGGCTTTTAATCGCAACCTTTTCTCCTCATGCCAGATTGAGATAGGTGCTTGCTTGAATCCAAGCACCCCGAGCGAGGAGATTCTAAGCTCGTTTTCCTACATTGCCCAGAGAGTTTCTGGTCTTTTAACTACACAGGTAGGGGGGCGGGCTCAGGCTGTCCCCTCATGGTTTGACCACAAGTGCTCGCAGGCTTTAAGGAGGTTAAAAGCAGCCCTGAAACAGGTGCCACAGGAGAAAGCTAGAGTGTCTTCGTGCCGTCGCTTGTATAAAGAAGCGACACGAGAGCGCAGGCGTCATCTCCAAAAGCAGGCATGGGAGGACCTAGCTAAAGCTAGCGAACTGAGGGATTCTTCCTTATTTTGGAAAATTGTTAATAGTCCCTGTTTCGCAGAGGCATCTACCCCGACAGTATGTCATCATATTACATCAGAACAATGGGTGTCCCATTACGTAAAAGTTTATGGTGAAGCCTGCATTAGTGAGCGTAGTGTTGACATCTCCCTTTGTGTGGCGGCTCCCCCGATTAGTTTCACTCTGGATGAGGTAACCCTTAGCATTCAGCTTTCGGCCCCAAATAAGGCCCCTGGCCCCGATGGCATTCCGCCAGATCTCTTTCGTGACAATCTAGAGGTCTGGGCTCCCCTACTAACTCAAGTCCTAAATGCAGCAGCCTTGAAAGGGACATTGCCCTCCTGGTCCACCGCAACGATAGTGCCAATTTTCAAGAAGGGGGATAAGGATAAGCCACAATCCTACCGTCCAATTTCCCTTATTGACGTCGCAGTTAAGGTCCTAGGCCAGGTTCTCCTTTCTAGATTGTCTATGTGGGCCACAGATAACCAGATCATATCGGAAGTCCAATATGGCTTTCGGGAAAGCCTATCAACCTCAGACCAATGCCTTAACCTGTATCTTTTAATTTCAAAGTATACTGTGGCCCAACCGGGTGCCATGTATTTGGCCTTTATGGACCTTACATCCGCATTCGACCGGGTAAACCGGTCTAAGTTATGGGACATCTTATCCTCATTGGGAGTGGATCCCCGTATTGTACATCTTCTCACATCACTCCATGCCAATACATCGGCAGCAGTGAGAGTCTCACATGAGGGAGCCCTCACTAAACATTTTAATTGTACACGGGGTGCATCAAGGGTGCATCTTAGCCCCTTTTTTATTCTCGGTCTACATTAACGGCCTCGAGGCGGCACTCCTGGGCCTTCAGTTAGACTCCCCTAGAGCAGGCACGAGAGTTTTGCCATGCCTACTCTATGCGAACGATGCGGTGCTCATGGCCCGCATGGGCCGGGGCCTGCAGGTCCTAATAGACGATTTTGTGGCATTTATGGATGGGCTGGATCTGTCAGTGAACTTTACCAAGTCGTATGTACTGGTGGTGGGCCCACGGGGGATCCGGCCAAAAAGCTTTAAAGTCGGGAATCACACTCTTGGTAGGCTCCCGACCTTCCCCTATCTGGGAGTGTTATTTGATGACAAGCTAAAGTGGGAAGCCCTCTTAGAAGGCAAGCTGAATGAGCTGAATAAATCCCTGGGAGCCATTACTAGTTTTGCGAGTAGATTAGGCTCTGGGGCTCCGGAGTTTATTCTGAAACTTTATAAATCCAAAGGCATCTCAAGAGTCGTATATGGGAGTGAAATCTGGGGGTATGTGCCCCCACAAAGGCTACAGGTGGCGGAAAATACATTTCTGCGACGGATTTTACGAGTCCCCTCAGGTACGCCAGTTTGGACCGTACACGAAGAGCTAGGGGTGGGTTTTCTGGCAGACCAAGTGGCAATCAAATCCCTAGTGTGCTGGATAAAGATTTGGACCTCCGAGCAAAAGCATTTAAACCGTATGATTGTATCGGACTGCTTGAAATTGGAGCATGGTAATAAAATACCCTGGATACCTTATATGGTAACTAGACACAATATCGAAAAAAAAATATCGAATGGACATAATATCGAGTACAAAATATAGAATGGACAAAATATCGAATGGACATAATATAGTGGTTAATAATATCGAAATGCAGGTAAGTAATATCGACTGTCAAAATATCGAAGTACATAATATAGGCATTAATATATATCGAATTTTTAATAATATCGAATTTTTTAAGTGTTTTGTATGTTAGTATATGTGTTAAAAGTGTATATTAGCTTTTGTAATGTATGTTTAATTTTTTTAAATTAATGAATTTTATGTTATTTAATTTTTGCGTAATTTAATTCCGTAGCGGGTTGTGGGTTTATAGGGGAATAGGGTGGGAAGTAATTTAATTATAGTAAATTAAATAGTAATTTTTAGGATTTATTAATTATTTTTAATTTAATTTTGCGTTTTAGTTCTGTAGCGGGTTGTGGGTTTATAGGGGAAAGGGGTGGGAAGTAATTTAATTGTAATTAAGTAAAAAAAAATTTTTATTGGCATTGATAATTAATTTATTGTTAATTAATTATTAACTGGTAATTAATTTTTATTAATTGGTAATTAATTTTTATTAATTGATTAATTGATAATTATGTTAATTGTATTAATTTATTCTTCGTAGCGGGCTGTGGGTTTATAGGGGAATAGGGTGGGAAGTAATTTAATTGTAATTAATTAATTATTGAAAATATTTTTGTGTATTGATAATTAATTTACTGTCAATTAATTATTAATTGTTTTTTTAAATTATTTATTAATTTTTGGTATTGAAAATTAATTGTTTGTTAATTAATCATTAATAGGTAATTATTTTTTAATAAATAATATTTATTGGTATTTAGAATTAATTATTAAATATTTTGTAATTGGTAATTAATTTTAATTAATTTTTTATTGGTATTGATAATTAATTTATTTGTATTAAAATATTAAATCATTACTTTCCCTACTGTTGCACTCTCTGGAGTGGGAATAGTAATTTTTACCCCTACGCTATCCAACGCTTTCCCTACTGTTGCACTCTCTGGAGTGGGAATAGTAATTTTTACCCCTACGCTATCCAACGTTTTCCCTACTGTTGCACTCTCTGGAGTGGGAATAGTAATTTTTACCCTCCCGCTATCCAACGCTTTCCCTACTGTTGCACTCTCTGGAGTAGGAATAGTAATTTTTACTCCTACGCTATTCAACGCTTTCCTTACTGTTGCACTCTCTGCAGTGGGAATAGTAATTTTTACCCCTACGCTATCCAACGCTTTCCCTACTGTTGCACTCACTGGAGTGGGAATAGTAATTTTTACCCTCCCGCTATCCAACGCTTTCCCTACTGTTGCACTCTCTGGAGTGGGAATAGTAATTTTTACCCTCCCGCTATCCAACGTTTTCCCTACTGTTGCACTCACTGGAGTAGGAATAGTAATTTTTACTCCTACGCTATTCAACGCTTTCCTTACTGTTGCACTCTCTGCAGTGGGAATAGTAATTTTTACCCCTACGCTATCCAACGCTTTCCCTACTGTTGCACTCACTGGAGTGGGAATAGTAATTTTTACCCTCCCGCTATCCAACGCTTTCCCTACTGTTGCACTCTCTGGAGTGGGAATAGTAATTTTTACCCTCCCGCTATCCAACGCTTTCCCTACTGTTGCACTCTCTGGAGTGGGAATAGTAATTTTTACCCCTACGCTAGCCAACGCTTTCCCTACTGTTGCACTCTCTGAAGTGGGAATAGTAATTTTTACCCCTACGCTACCCAACGCTTTCCCTACTGTTGCACTCTCTGGAGTGGGAATAGTAATTTTTACCCTCCCGCTATCCAACGCTTTCCCTACTGTTGCACTCTCTGGAGTGGGAATAGTAATTTTTACCCCTACGCTACCCAACGCTTTCCCTACTGTTGCACTCTCTGGAGTGGGAATAGTAATTTTTACCCCTACGCTACCCAACGCTTTCCCTACTGTTGCACTCTCTGGAGTGGGAATAGTAATTTTTACCCTCCGCTATCCAACGCTTTCCCTACTGTTGCACTCTCTGGAGTGGGAATAGTAATTTTTACCCCTACGCTACCCAACGCTTTCCCTACTGTTGCACTCTCTGGAGTGGCAATAGTAATTTTTACCCCTACGCTACCCAACGCTTTCCCTACTGTTGCACTCTCTGGAGTGGGAATAGTAATTTTTACCCTCCCGCTATCCTACGCTAAAAATATAGAATATTTTTTATTAATATTACGTTAATATATATATGTATTAAAAAATAAAAATGTATGTTTATTTTTTTTTAACTTACATTAATTATTTATTAATTTTAATGTTATTTAAGTATTTTTAAGTATGTTTAAGTTTAATTATATATATTATTTCATTAGTTTTACATTACTTTTAAGACATTTAAAAAATTCGATATTTTGACTAACTATATTTTTTACAACGATATTTTTGATTCGATATTTTTGTACTTACCTGTTTGTAGATAGGGATTCGATATTTTGGCATTCTATATTTTTTCCTCGATATTTTTGCAGGTCGATATTTTCCTCCTCGATATTCTGTCAGTGATCCACCTTATATAAGGGAGTCTTTTCAGGCTATAGGTAGGCCAGATATTTTCTTTGCACATGACACTTTAAATAAGGGGGACGTTAATATTATAAAAGATTTACACCACAAATTTTTAAGCTCGAACCGTGAAAGCCTGGAGCTCAGCAAATCTTCACTCAGGGCATATGTAATGTTAAAATCGGTAGCGGGTATGGAACCGTACCTCCTGGCCTTAACTAGTGCTCACGATAGATTTTTAATCACGCATTTTATATTCAACCAACTTCACCACATTTTAGCATCCCCGTGGGTTTTTTCCCGTCACCAGATCACCGAGGTCCCTGTGGCTGCGATCTTTGATCTCCTCAAGACACATTACATTTTATCCTACAATGTAAATATTTTTCACTCCCCCAGAAAACGTTTTCTCCAGCCCCTGCTCAAATGTTTGAAGTTTAGGCATGCTAAAGTGGCCCTTCTGCATTTACAGCTGCTACCTAACCCTTTGACTCTGTGTGCAGTGTTAAGTTTCTTGCGGGCCGCTTATAAATCCAGATTATCTAGAGTCGATTGATTAAGTGAGGCGGGTTTTATACATGCGTATTGTTTTTTAAAATCTTACTCTATTCCTTTTTTTTATATGAACTGTGTGCTTATTTATTATATGATGTACTGTATCTTATATGGCTGCTTTGCATCCAAGAAATATATATATTAAAAAGTGGAGAAGGCAAGGAGGAAACCTGTGGATCTCCATAGTTAGCCTGTCTTTTCTCAGAGTAAAAAGTTCCTAAGGGCAAGATATCACTGCAGTCCCAAAGAAAAGAGGTAAATCAGCTCAACATAGACATTCTCAGCCCTACAACATGACAAACACTCAACCATAATTTAATGATCAAGAGGTCAAATAACAAAACTCCTGCAGGCACACACTAAGGGCCTGATTACGAGTTTTGGTGGTCCTGGAGTCGGTGGCACTCCGCCACTCTGCTCCAGGACAGCAGAAACTCACTGCCGTCCACCTGCCAGATTATGAGTTATTTGTGGTCTGGTGGGCGGGTGGCATGGCAATCCTGTGGGGGTGCATGCACACAGGGGGCACAACATGTCCCCCCTACATGCATCCCCATGTGGAAGAGGCACAGCGGGCCCTGTAGGGCCCCCTTTGTTTCCTCTCTGCCACAGTTTACATGGCGGAGGAACCTTCATGTCACCGCCGGCGAAGAGGAAACTCGTAATATGATTGGCGGGACTGCAGTGGTCCTGCCAAGCATATTGCGGCCTCATGACCGCCGCGCCATGTCCAGGGAACTGTGGCTCCCTGGCAGCTGCGGCAGTCCCATGGCGGTCTGACCGCCAAAGTCGTAATGGGGCGATCGGACCGCCGGTGCGGTGGTGGCTGGACTGCCACTGCTGCATCCCCGCAAGTCTGACTGTCCTCGGATCGCCAGACTCGTAATCAGACCCTAAGTCTAAGGTAATTGAGGATGGAAAATATTGCTATCTTGGTTCCCATGCAGGGTCTAAAGGCAGTCTAGGACTTATCAAGAAGGCTGTGATGTTACCGATTACTTGAAAGCAAATTATGTGAATTTTAATTTTATTTATTTATTTGTTTATTTTTATTGAAGAAAATTATCATCAGTATAGATGGATAAATGACATATATGGAAACAAGAACGACAAAATCAAAAATGCTGGGGGGTGGACAGACAGAGGAAACAATAAAAAATGCAGGAAGTGTCATTCTAAAACAAATCATACATAGCTCAAAAAGAGACATCATATTAATGACCTCATGTCTTGACCAGCCAGAGTCCGACACATCCAGGCCCTTACTGGAGCCCATATCCTTCTTAGCCTGTTTCTACAAACATCATGATCTAAAACAGACATTTCTATAGAGCACAGACTAAGAAATCTATACCACCATACCAAGAGACTAGGGGGCATATTCACAAGGACTTATCGCCGAGTTATCGCCACCTTAACGCATCAAAAGTGGAGACAGATTTAACGCCCCATTCACAAGCAGGTGCAAACTGCAGACATTGCCAGTATTCCCGCGATAACTGCCACAAAATTTACCTACACGGGTGACACCACCAACTAACCCATATGAGATGCAGAGTAGGCGTTCCCGTGCAAAAACACACGGAAACACCACTACACCACATTCATAACGAACTGCCAGATCTGCGATGCGAACCAAAAACAGGCGATAAGCCGCGGTAGCAGCAGGGAATTAACATCTGCCTTTTGCTGGTGTTCAGCAGGACGACTACCTGCAGCATGAAAGGGAGCCCAGCCAAGAGCCACATCTGAAGACCCACAGATGCCATGAAGACAATGATCATGCAGCTCGGAGACCCATGAGGGCCACAACACCCACCGCCACCACCCCCAGGCCCGCCACCACCCCCAGGACCCGCCCCCCCGGACCACCACAGAGGCAGCATACACAAAGACATCGGACCCACCATAAACGCACCAGCCGCACAGATCCAACGCCAGAGGAGGACATTGCCCACTACAGGCCCAAAAGGACAACCATCCTCTGCATCCTGACCCACAGCGCCCACCGGCTGACGGTACCAACACAGCAGACAACCAACATCCCTCCGCAGGCAAAGCTGCTGGTTGTGCTGCACATGTTGGCCTCTGGTACCTTCCAACCCACAACTGCCAGAGTCGGAGGAGTCTCACAGCCAGCCCTATCCAAGTTCATCACAACTGTCCTGGATGCCATCATCAGCCTGGTACCCCAGCACCTCCACTCCACCCACACTGCGCAGGAGCAGCTGGAGACCAAGCAAGGCCTCTACGCCATAGCTGGATTCCCTCACGTGTTGGGGGCAATCGACTGCACACATGTACCCCTCGTGCCCCCTGCCGACACTGCACACAACTACCGCAACAGAAAGCACATGCATTCCATCAATGTGCAGGCAATAGTGGACCACCGGGGACCCCTCAACAATGTTGTGGCCAACTGCCCAGGCAGTGTGCATGATTCATACATCTCCCGACAGTCCATCATCAACCAGCGCTCCCAGGATGGCACCTATGGAAATGCATTGCTCGTTGGTAAGTACCAAATGAACACACCACACACCTCCACTCCACAGTCATGCAACTCACGACACTGGCAATGGGCATGCAGCAAAACTACATGCAACATGCCACACAGCATGCCAACTGACCAGACACGACAACACGACTCCATTGGGAACCTGGGCTTGCCATGCACACAACCCAGCCACAGCATGGCACCACAGCCACACAATAGCAGAATGTGAAGAGAGGCATGGAGCAGGCATGTGCGAGAGCGGCAGGTGACTAATGAATGAGAACCTACCCAATGCCAGGTGTGGCGTGGATTTGCCGGACAGACTTCAGTGTGCAAACCACGGAAATGGCCATGTGAACATTAACTGCTGGTGCATGGAGTGTAGTGGCCAGTGGACGCTACCATGTCCCCACAGGCTGTGGGGCAGAACGCAGAAATGTCGCTCGTTACGTCCCCCCCTGTGTGCGCAGGCAGAGTGGGTTGGCCCTGCGTACGCCAGGCCTGCGTAGGGGTGTGAATGAAAAGCCCGTCGCACTGGGCGTGGTTCTCATTGGGAATGGCCAACGCGTCTGCCAGGGCAGCGCCTCTCAGCCCGCCACGAGGCCGGCGCCGTGCGTGGCGGGGCCTGCGTCCCTGTGCACCTGCTGCACCCCGTGCTGCTGGTCCCCAGACCCATCATGCCTGCCCCAGCGCACCAAGAAGGCTCTGCTCACCTGCCGACACCGGCGTGTGTCAAAGAGGGCCCACCACATGCAGGTGCAAGCTCCAAGCCCCAGTCCTGCGTCCTTTGCAGCCTCCGCATACCATCGCTGGCCTCCACGACGCTGGCCCACAGTACTCCTTTCTCATTGACATACTCCACCGGTGTACTCTTTGGCCCAGTTGTTGGCACATGTTGTAGTGAGTCGTGAGTTTTGAATGGCAGTGACCCCAAGCCTGTGGCAGCGTCCACATCACTATACTCCCTCTGATCAGTGAAGCCAAAGTCTGCATCGCAAGCCTGCGACCGTTGTGCCACTAACCTTGTTCAACGCAAGCCTGCGACACGTGGTGCCACTAACCCTGTTCAACGCAAGCCGGCGGCACGTGGTGCCACTAACCCTGTTCAACACAAGCCAGCGACACTTGGATGAGGGCTCAGGCCTACACTGCGGTCCAGTAGGTCCCACATGTGGAACTGTGTCTTGAGTTCAGAATGGCAGTGACCAAATGTTAATTGCCGCGTATATATCACTGAACTCCCTTCGATCAGTGTCCCAAACCCTGCATCGCAAGCACACGACACGTGTCTGTGGGCCCGTGCTGACCGCTGCCCCCGGCCTACACTGCGGCCCAGTAGGTCCCACATCCAGCACTTAGTCGTGATTCATGAATGGCAGAGTCCATACCAGTGAACGCATGGAGAGGAGTAAGAGGAAGATGCGGTTCAGTCTGGATGAAAGCCGGATCCTCATCACAGAGGTGACCGAACACTAGCAACAACTGACCTGGTGCCACTAACCCTGTTCACCGTAAGTCCGCGTCCCGTGGTGCCACTGAACCTGAACTACGCAGGCCGGTGGGACCATCCAACATAAGCCGGCGACACTTGGATGAGGGCCCCTGCTGACCGCTGCCTCAGGCCTACACTGCGGTCCAGTAGGTCCCACATGTGGAACTGTGTGTTGGGTAATTCATGGAGGAGTTCACACCATTGGACACGCCTCATCCCAGGCGGCATCCCCTATCTGCACTGGTGCCACTAACTCTGTGCACAATGAGTCATGGGCACTGTCTGGTTGAACTTTGGTGGCGTCTGAGTCCATGGCCTGGGGGTTGTCTGCATCATCATCTGGCTGGGACGGACTTGGTGTTCGACATGTGTCTGTTCCATTCATCTCCACCATAGTGACTGTTTCAGCGTGGTTCTGCCCTCTGCATCATGCCCTGGGGGTACACCTTCCACTGTCCACCGAGACTCCGCGACACCCCTGTTTGGCATCTACGAGAACCTGCTCTGCTCTCGTGACCCTGCCCCAGTGCACCGCAAGTCAGCGTCCCGTGGCGGTAGGCCCGTGCCGGACGCTGTGCATCCGGGGCCACTAACTCTGTGCAGCTCAAGTCATGGTGCCTTTATGGTTGAATGGTTGTGTCTTTTACGATGTACACTGTTGTAGTTTTTGACTGCACCAAGCACTCCATGGCGGCTGGTGTGCACACACCCCACACACATCCAACACAGGTGACACTCGACATGTGAGCCTGCTAATAAAAGTGGCCGGGCACACGTGCCCGTAGCCATTCACACCATCTAAGCAAGTGTGTCTGTGTGGTCATTATGTCAGCATGATGGGCCCGAGCCCTGCAACATCGCAGTGTGCTGTGTTCAGCGGACGATACCATGTCACCTCAGCAGTGGCTAAGACCTTGGACATGTAGCTTCGTCCGCCCCCCCTGCATGCACAAGCGGCATGTGCTGGGCCGGCATACGTCAGGTCAGCGCTGGGGTGTGCTGATTTGGCAGGGGGCTCAGGGCGTGGCTCTTGTCTGGCCTTGAGCAGGAAGTGCGGTAAGCGTGTCTCTGTGTTGGAGTGTTGTCGCCACCAGGGCCACAGTCGTCGATGTTGCAATGTAGCATGCACCCGGAGGGCGGGCCCGCACGTACGGGGAGATGTAGGAGCGCAAGTCCGCTCGGGGTCTTGGCTCATACATGCCAAGTGTTGTGTGTATGAGTCCTGAGGCTGCATGGGTCAGATGCCTAGCCTCAATCGCAGCGCGATCACAGCCAGCCATGGACTGTACACCTGTGTCCACCCTGTCCAGACCATTTGCCTACACTCACGTGGCCGCACACCCTCAACGGCCAGCATCACAGTGTTGTTGGCATGCCGCTGGACACTCGCAGACAGGCAGGACCATGGTGTGCCGTAGGAGTGCACGTGATGCAACCGTGCAGCGCACACAAGTGTGGGGGCTCGTGGGAGGGAGGAGCAGCTGTGAGGCAACGTAACACACAGTGAGGCCGCTCATGTGCCACGTGCTTGTCATATCATCCATGATTCCCTGGGTCGCAGACATCCCACCCCACCCACGACAGGCTTCTGCACATCTCCTGTATGCAAGCAGATGGTAAACTGACTGTAGGGATGAAAGGTCCTTTGTCTGGACTATCAGGCAGAAGCACATCTGCAGCTCCGAGCTGGGACTTGCATGTGTCCTGCACCCCCTGACAGATACGATAGCAGTTGCTGACGACTCCCACACTACGCACTGCCCGACCTGAGTCCAACGTGTACATATCCCACACACAGAATTCCTTGGTCGTAGTTGGCGTGCATGAAATGGCCTTCACACGTACTCCCACCCCATCCCAGGCCTGCATCCGTTGCACACAGACACTGCTCATTGATCCAAGCTGTGGCATTTCATCCACAGGACTGGCGCGGGTCAGCACAGTGCCGCTTCAAGCAGAGCCACTGACGCAATGGCAGACCATCCCGGACACATGCACAACCCTAGTCACGTGGACAGGTACCGTGCATGTCTGCTGCATGTACTGGGGGCACTGCCATTGGCAGTGCTGCGGATCAGTTACCGGCTAAGCTTCCGCCTTGCCAACGTCACCTGCGTTCAGCCTGTGTTGCATTGTCGCTCGTGCATATTCGAGTGGACCATGGATGTCTGCCTCTCCAACGTAACGGTAGCTGAACTGGATTTCGATGTGTGTGTGTGCCCCCTGTTGGCCCACGACCAGGAGTGTCACCGTGATGCCCGTTTATGGCATGCCTGGATGATTGGCATGCATGCTGGCAACTGGACCTGGGAGATTGCACGACTCGTCGTGTGCAGTGACCACATTGAGCCACTCCCCTATTGGGCTTTAGTGCCAATTGGGGCCAGGGGTTGGAGTCAGCACATCTGTCCGGGACACCTGATGGGTTACGTCGCCGACATGTTAGATCTAGTCGACAACGAGCTCTTATTGGAAGTGTTGGCCTAGGCTGCTGCATTCGCGTTCATGGACGAGTGACAACGTACCTGCAGCCACAGCTGAATGTGACCCATTGCACGTGTCCCGACGCCTGGTTGCATGTTGGGGATCTGGTCACATGTCCCAAGACGACAGTGGACATGGCTGCATTGGCCTGGACTCCGGATACATGCGCGGACAACCAACTCGCGTTGGCACTGACTTGTCTGGGTGATGGACTCCCCCGGGGTGGACATGGGCGCTTTGCAACGTTCATCCTTCAGACATGCTGCTGAATTGGTCGGCATGTTGTGGCACTTCTCTTGGCCGTACTGACACGCAATTGTTGATGGAGTTTCCGCACCTTCACTTGTCTCCAACTGTGATGAGTGTTGATATGTATGCAAATGTGTGTGTCACGGCCTATCTGGGTCCCTGCCATACATGCATTGCTACCCCATCAGGGCTGTGGGTTGGTACTTGTGCATTATCATGTCCCTGTTTCGTGCTTTGCTAGATGCGTATGGCCATTTACTGGCCACAAGCGGATGCACTTGTGTCCTGTGTTCGGTTGTGCAAATGTTGGTGTTTGTGCCACTTTGTGTTCGATGTTGGGGTGCTCTGCTTCCTATGTGTGTGCTGCATTGTGTGTGAGTTGGGCCTTCAGCTCTGATTTGGCTCACCCTTCTCCCTTTCAGGCAGTGTGGTTTTCACTTCTGTGCTTGTTCAGTGGTGTGGTATTGCCGACTTGTGTGACTTGTGCTCTTGGTTGGTGTTGTTACTCTTGGGCATGGTTTGTCTGCTGTTGTGCTGTGCTTAATTGTGCATGTGTGCCATTGTGCCCATCTCCCCCCGTCCCCCCAGTCCCTGGTCGTCCCTCTCCCTGTTGCTCTTGTGTCTGTTGATTTTGAGCAGTTTCCGGTCCCCGACTCCTGCCACCATCTCCAGACTGATGTGGTGGACACCATTTCCTCCATGTCATCCAGCTCCTGGTGTGGCGCTGGACTCCCACCTCCGGTGTGCATTGCTGCCTTCTGGTTGTTGGCGTGTTTCTGCTTGTTTTTGCGTTTTGCATCATTCCAGCTGTTCTGGTTTTCTTCCATTGTCCTCCTCCGCTCTCTGGCTGCATACACCTTGTTCACGATGGACTGCCATTTACAATGTTTTTTCGCCAATGGGGCTTGCGGGGTTGTGTACTTGCTCCGACTGCCTCCATTGTGCTTTGCTGTTGTTTTCTGTTTGGTTTGTCTTCCTTTTTCCTGCTTTTGTTGTGCGTATTCCCGCCTGCCGTGTGTGTGTCGCGGGCCTGGCGCTGCTTATCGCTGCTTTCCTCATCGCGGATGGGCTCATCGCATGTTTTTTGCGTTGGGGTATGTGTTTTTATCTCCATTGCGGTGGTTGTATCGCGGACATTGGCCGCGTTTCGGCAGACTATCGCATGGTACCGCCGTGTTGTGAATTCCACATTAACACTGGGTTATTTTCCCGCGATAGACTGCGATGTGTAAAGTTGCGTTAACATTTTGTGGAGATGTTTAGCGCACGTTCTTGTGAATATCCCCCTTGGAGTCTCTCTTAATAGCCAATGTTGTGCCAGGACGAGTCTGGCAAGAGAAATAGAAAAAAAGTAGATCCTTGCGATGTTGTGTGGAATAAAAGGTGAGTTCTCCAACATATTTAACTTCGGATCCCATGCATCATCAACATGAGAGATCCTTTTAAGTGTCCCAAAGATAAAGTCTCAATAATTGCGTAAAGCTGGGCATGCAGCAAAAATATGGACTGCATTGCACCATCAGCCCCACACGAAAACATTTCTAATCTAGTCTAAGCTTCATAATGTATAAACAATGGGGCGTAAAATAAAAATCATTAATACATTTGATATGATGGGCCTTAATTCGAGAAATATTAAGGACACTGCACCAGAGAATTACTCAGCATCATATCATCAACAGTCACTCCTGTCACAAGAAACCTGCTCCATTTTTCTGACCTTAGTTGAAAAGGATTGGCCCTCCTTTTCCAGTTCTGCCAAAAGAATCAGCTTATAGGCAGAGCTGATGTTCCCTGTCTCATTACAAAGTCTAAAAGAATATTTTGAGTTCAACAGATCTCATCCTTGATGTTACTTGCTAAAAAAATTAGAATTTGTAGATGTCTAAAGAAGCCCATATGGGGAAGGGAAAACCGTGGCTGCAGGATCTTGTAAGAAAGAAGTACGCCACCCTCAAACATTTGTCTCAAGGTGCAAAGTTTAGCCTCCTCTAGGAAGCTCTGGTGGATACACAGAGGTAGATAAGGATTATACCTAAGTACGTATAATGATTGAAGAAAGTACTATCTAGAAATACTTTTTAAGATAGACCCAGATTAGACAGAACATCCTCAGGGTCTTGAATCTGGTCCTCTTAAAGTACACGGTATTGATAGAGCACAAATTTGCAACCAAAATGGGGTACCTGTTAGGAATGCAATGCAATTGTTTGTAGTACACACTCACATTTTATCCAGATGGCATTAGAGAAATTTGTTGTCAGAGGAAATGCAAATCAAGTAACATATTCTTATGAAACTAATGTGATTCGATGTGAAGCTTATCAAATGATGCATAGAGTTTGTGCTGAGACGTATATCCAATGTAACCTGCTTACATGGACCTCTTTAGTGATGTGATCCACTGATATGTTAACTGTACTTTGAATGCTTTGCGAGCTGATGATGTAGTTGAAATATACATATTAATGTAGTTAAAGAACATGTCCCTATTGGACGCTAACGTTTTATGTCCATATTGACACACATAACATGACCAATTCATTATTTTAGCCTAAAGTCAAAGGCCTGAATTTGCAGTACATGTTGAAATTTTCTTGTTTCTGAATTAATGCTTAAATTCTCATGTGGGTTTTGTAGAATGTTTCTTTGTTCTCATGCTTGCATTTCAGCTGGACAACGTTTGCTAGTGAAGAGTAGGGGAATTGTTCTGTTAGATAAGTTGTGGAATGCAGGAGTTACAGTTAGCTCGGCCTGGAGAAGATAAGGTGGAGGGAGGTGCTTTCACAAGGGAGATGGAGAGGAGACCAAGGACGAGCGGTTGCAGAGGTGCGTACATGGAGAAGGTCGTGAAAGGAGTCGACATCATGAAAAAGTTTTGTGGCTGAGCCTAACATCAAATATGTGCGAGAAAAGCATTATGGGACATTTGCCGAGTACAACTTTGAGTATATGATGCATTGTGGAGAGGGGCAGACCGCCCATTCCTGCTTGCCTTTTGGACAGAGAGCACCTGAGTGCTTACTTGCTCCCTTCTTGCTTGTGGCTTCATGCTGCAGACCCATCTTAAGGTAGAGTGACTTCTTAGGAAGGCTCTGCCCACTGGCACCTTTTCCCTTGTGAGCCTCTTGTCTATATGCTAATTTAGGGATGTCACCTTTAGAATTAGAGTAGGGATAGACAGAACTAAATGCTTCATACTGAATAAGTGCCAGCACCTGAATTTTATCAAGGTGGAGTTTGTATCCTGAGACTGAACTGAATTCCCATGCAACCGACTCCACTGCCATTAGAGCAGTGACCGGAGTAGGAGTTAAACAGCCACATCATCTGCACAAGCTAGAACTTTCAGTTCAAGTTGATGTATGATCAGAGGATGATTTAGGAGCTTGGATATAAGGCTCAATATATAGTGCAAAGAACTAAGGCGAAAGGGAACAGCCTCTAAAAATTCCAATAGTGTCCAAAAGGGTACCAGCATAGAGGTATCTGCCCTCCAAACCAACATATTATTGACAGTCCTGAGATATGAATCGAGGGCTGAATCCCGATGCGCCAATGACTGCCCATAGAAAAAACCAGGAGACCCGGTCAAAAGCCTTTTCGGGGTCTAACATGATTATCCCAACCTGGCCCCGTCTGCCGACCTCCAAAGCAGTGATAAAGGTATTGATATGGGAAGTTGTGTCACATCTGGGTATAAATCCATGCTGATTTAAGTCAACCAAACACAAGACTACCACAGATATCCTATTAGCCAAGACTCTAGAATACATTTTGGAGTCAGTATTAATTAGATTGATCTAGCAACAAGACCCACATTGCGTATGGTCCATCCCTTTTTTGAGAAAGATAACAATATTATTCATCCTCTAAGGTCTCGGGACCTGACCCAGCAAGTCAAAAGAATTAAAGAAGTCCACAGGACTGGTGCCAAGATATGTGAAAAATCTGCATAAAATTTGGTCCGGACCTGAAACCTTGCCCTTAGCTAATAAGCTATTAGCCGTTTCAGCTTCGAGCAGCGTTATAAGCTCTTCCAGTCATGCCCACTGAGCCTCACTCAGTTTATGATGAATATAGTCCCCTATAGATTGATCCACCACCTCTATAGACGCGGAACAATCCTGCCGGTAGAGATTTTGATAAAAGAGCCGAAATACTTCCCTAATAAATGCTGGATTGATAACATGTTCTCCCTTATCATTAATGATCTGCTGAATGATGTTAGCACTAGTTCGATCTTTCACCCTAATAGAGAGTAATCACCCATCTCATTATTATGTACAAAGCTTAGAAGCTGCTGCCTATCTGACACCTTTTAATTATTGGGTCACATATTCTTATTCTAAGGGACGCTTGCAGGTTAGCTAGCTGATCGGACAAAAATAACGTCTTCTGCCCATCTTAGGCAATTATGCTATGCACCAAACTAAGCTGGATAGAACTAAGAGCCAAACACATTCAGGCCTCCTCAGTGCTAGATATCTTCCGCTGATAAGCAGAAAACTTCAATGTATGCCCCCGGCAGAAGGCCTTAAGCATGTTTCAAATGGAAATAGTGGCTGCTGATTCAACATTATCTTCCAAATTCTCCCTCAAATGCAGATCCATTGAGCGGATATACTCATGTTTGAGGAACAGTCTCCCCTCAAAGATCCAGCGTAGTGACCCATAAGATTGAGAAGGCCCTCCTGCTCAAATGAACAAGATAAGGAATTGTGGTTCAATATTATTCTCAGATTTACTTGAATATTGAAATGGGACAAGAGAGAATGTCTAACTAAAAACATATCAATCCGTGACAAGTATTTGTCGGGAGAAGAATAAAAAGTAAATATGAACTCACTACCTCTACAAAGTCGCCAAACATCAACAAGTGCAGAGGAGGCCATAAGTTTTTTTTAAAGCATCTGAAGACAATGTCTCCCCCAGTTAGCCAGATCTGAATTCGGCTGCCCCTGGTTTGTAGAGTCTATTTGAGGACATAGTGTAACATTAAAGTCCCAGCAGATAATAAAAGGCTCCGGCCAAAGATGGAGTTTGGCCAATATACAATCAAATATCATCAGATCATCCTCGTTTGGGCCATAGACTACACATATAGTGAAACAAATGTCCTCAATCCAAACTGTGGTTATGAGCCATCATCCACTCAGATCATCTTTCTGCCTCAGCATAACACATTTGTCATCCCGGACAATTAGGGCAACACCCCTCTGGGCCGATGTTAAACAAGAGGTACATATAATCCAGCTCATTTAAGAATGATGCTTGTTCACGGAAAAAGTGTGTCTCCTGAAGACATACAATTTGTGGTCTCAGAGTGTGCAATTCTTCCCTAATTTACGCTTATGACGTGCCTTGATACCATTGATATTCCACAAGACAATATGCAGATGCTGGCTGAGACCCCCATTCATTACTAGCCATTATCATAACATGTCCTGAGCGAGACACTTTCTCTAAGAGCACCACAGCCCTGCACATAATTACCCTGAACCTGTCCCCAGAAATCAATTAATCCAGTTTTTTTTCCACTTTGAAATCCCAAAACTTTTGCCACCCTCAAACAAAGAGCAAACACACCCATCAACGCTAAATGAAAGACCCTCCCATGCCCAACCCCATCCCTCCTTTCCAACTAAGAAATCTCACCACACCTCAAATCTAAGGTCAGAGAAAGGGGCCACTACCCACAAAACCCAAGCAGCTAGATAGCTCAAGCTCACATGTAGGCACAGAGACCGAACAGTCCCGAGGTACACAAAACTCTAAAAGAAGAAAGAAACAGCCCTGACCATTTCAAAGCACAGACCCTAGAATGAGGTGATACTTTCCCCCATAGCGAACCCCGTGAGAGCAAAATTGTATACCAAACTAGTGAACAACACCCCCAAATGGAAAAAAGAACAGCTCAGAAACCTTTGCCCCATCGTAACAAAAATGAAATTGACCATCATATTTAATACGCAGTGTGGCTGGCTCCATGAGAGAGAATGTTGCGCCAATATTCTGTAGAGCAGGGTTATACTCCCGGAGCTGACAGCACCGCTCCACTGTTTGATGGCAAAAGTCAGAGCGTGCAAAAGACTCAACCCCACAGGCTCTGATGTGGGTCGGGCTGCTCAATAGAGCTCCTGCTGCAGTGTGAAGTTGCCCACATAAATAAGGATGGTCTGAGGATGCCGGGTGGGCCTGCCATTGTTAGGCAGCCGGAATGGGAAGCAACATGCTCTTTGTATCATGCTATCCATGTCGAAGTCATTTAGAGCAGGAAAAGATTCTGTGAAAAGACAAACAACATATCCTATAGGGTCTTCTCCTTTTGACCCCTCAGGGATTCCCAAGACTCTAAGATTGCTCCTACGGGGTCTGTTCTCCAGATCTTCCACTTTAGAAGAGAGACTAGCAAACTAGGATTCCTGCTGGGGGATAGAAGACTGATTTTCACCCACTTTTGTTTGAAGGGCAGCCTGAGTCACCTCAACCTCACCCAGATGAGTGCGAATGATGTCCATATTCCTTGACAATTTTCTCAAGACTACCTAAGTCTTCAAGTGGACTGATTTTAAAGTGAGAGAATCTTCCCTGTACTCCTCCCTACACTTCAAAAGAGGATTGTAGATAGCAGACAACATAGGGGCATCACCATCTCTTGGGGCTGCAAACTGAGCTCCAGAGTCAGGAGCTGTAGTTGCATGAGCAGACACCGGGAATAAAGAAGTGACCGACACAGGAGGGAGAGGATTGGTGGATGTAATTTCAATAGCATCGGGGTCCCAGAGCAACTTGTCCTTAGCTATTAAAATAGTAGGGTTGAGAACCCCCCGATTAAAGACCGACCAGGATCTCCACTTGAGTAGTTGTCATAGAATTAGTAACAGTCCTTGACCTGCTATTTTGGCTAGAGCTGGCACCAGAGAAATCCTCAGCTCTAGAGGGACCCTGGTTCAAGGGGAGCCCCCACCCCCAAAACCTCCAAGTGGGGCTCTTGACAGACTAGCAGAGTTGTACAGGGAGAAAAATGCCATGGTGCAAGGGGGCCGGCATTGGCACTAGGCAGTCAAAATAGTGCTAGCACAGGGACAAGGTCCGGAATGCATGTATTCTTTAAATATGGTGCATTCCTGCCCTTTCCCTGTGATGCAGCACAGCAGTGTGACTTGCTGCGCTGTGCCACAAACTCGAAAATATACCCCTAAATGTATAAGTCTAGCTAATTATCTCCACAATCTTGAGCTCAAAACAGTGAATCATACTGCCAGGTCACATGCACATTCTGAAAAATTCAAGGACTTTTTCAGTCAATAATCAAACAAATTCAAATTTATATTCATATAGTTATGTATTTAATACTCCAGACTGAGCACCACTTGACTTAAGGTCACTATAAAAGATTTCTAAAATAAACTGCACAGTTTAATCCGCTTTTGCTTCTACAACGTGAGAAACTAATTGAAAGTGCATTAATTAACACAGACCACCTTGAAATATTTTAAACCAAAAATTATTACAGTCAAGCTCCCGTTTGTTTGGAAAACATGTTGTTTGACTCCAAACACATACTATTAACAGCCCCACATTTCATTCGCTATGTTGTGCTTTTTCAACAATTCACTTCAGTCAAATATACCACGTTTAGACTGCAAGGAGCAGAAAACAGTAAAGTTCGTCAATCTATCCGTCCTTGTATTAGCCATGGTCAGCCGAAGGGTTTACCTTACCAGTATAGAGTGAACTACCACACATCACACCATGCCAGACCTCACATTCTATGCAGCTTGCTACTACACTCCACTAACAGAGTGGCTTTTTTGGATATTTACTGCCATGATAAAAACTGTGTGGGATAATTAATATTTTAGCACTGTTCTTTCCTGTTATACATTCTTTTAGTTGATCGGTTCTATATTAATGACCCTAAATATAATGTTGATATTTTTAGACTGTTTTAATTTTAACCAGTGAAAAGGAGCAATAAAAGGCCATTCCAATTAAACTGAGTTTTTTTCCTTTCATCTTGTTTTTTTTACTGTCCTACAGCTAATATTAAAACACCAGGATGCGTATCAGGCTGGAAGTGTGTACCCAGACGCTTTCTATCCCAGCGTCTGTAAAGAAGGTAAAATGCATTTGGAAAAATATAAAAAGGGGAAACGTGGGAGAATTTTTAAGTTAAAAAAAAATCATCAAACACAGGATGGCAATATGGTTATCACCCTTTAAAGAATATAACACTGTTTAATGTGTGCAGCAATGTGTGTATGTTCTATGCTTCCAAATTTGCTGCATAAACTCTTGAGGCTACATAAACACAAGAGAGACCCAAGGATATCTAGGGAACCAGGGTAATGTATGTTTTAAGGCATGTGGGTCCCTAAACATAAATTAAGCAAATAATACTCTGAGAACAAAGAATAATGCCAGGGAGATGACCAATCAACAGTTAAAACAACATTTTATTGAAGCAATAAAAATAAAAACTCATTCGTCGAAGTGGGTACCCCTGTGAGGTAAACCTCAACAGGTGTTGAGAAGAACTCACAGGCATAACCACTCAGTGACCTAAAATTTGTCCACAATCAAGGTCACTTATTGACAAAACACAGAACTACTGCACCCATAAATCAATTGTACATAAATCAAGTGGGTCAGAATGACTAGGTCAATGATGTTTCGATCCAATTAAATGATTTGATCATCATCAGGACAACACATTGTTTGCCCGGATACATAAATCAATGCACAAAATGATTCAAAATCAATCAAGCGAAGACGAATCAAACTAAGCACCTAGACCATGGTGAGGCCCTATGCCCTATTATGGTCCTCTGTGATAATATCAGATTGGAACCAGATACCAAAAGGAAGGCTACACAAGAGGATTAAGCTATATCCTGTGGCCTCATATCAGACATCAGCTAGGTAAAGTGTGTAGGATTGAATGGGAGTCCAAGTAAATAGGATCAAACAATAACCTAATGGAAAATCGGTGTGCCAAGAGAGTTAAGAGAGTTCCAACAATCTCTGCGGGAGCCGGGATGTAGTCAAGAGATGCGCGCCAAGAATTAATAAGAACCGAGGTCAGCCAAATTGCTGTATTTAAGGACGCGCTGCAACACGTACTCCATTTCTGACAGAGAATCCTCTCCACTAAACTTTAAATCAGCCCAGCCCCTTACTTTTCAAATCAACTTCTGAAGTGTCCTCTGAGGCAAAGGGTCTCAAATGGGTTTAATTCATGTTTTTTTTTCACAAAACCCACCCTCTATCCTCCCATGACGTAGCATACATCTCGGTCATTTGAACTTAAGTGAACTGGGGCCCGCATCCACCCAAAGAGTCTTTGATGCCTGCTTACAAATGTATTAGTAAACACTCATGTGCTGATGGTTCAGTGCCATGCTAGGACCTCTAGTTAACCAGATCATCTCCAGCAGTAAGAGCTATTATATTGGCTCACATTTTGTGATTCATATCAACATTTGTAAAATAATCAATATCAAATCACTCCAGATAGTTGGATGACATCAGTGCTTTAACTGCACTGAAAAGGGCAGGTGGGAGTCTTTAAAAGGGCCATGGCCTAAGATACATATGTAGGCTCCCTTATACAAGGCTTCGACTCTAACTAATAGAACATGATCTGCAATCCCCTCTGCTCAATGTGATCCTGATCCTCTTCCTCATAATGGTCCTGGTCTTTCTCCTAGTGTTCTGCTCCTGGTGGTTGGTGTCCTCCTGGTAGCCCTCCTACACTGCCTTATCTCATTCTCTTCCCTTTTATACTCCTGATCATCGTGGTCCTCCTACTCCTCCAGGCTTCCAATTAGGGATCCTGGTCTTCACATTCCTCCTTGTGGTCCATGTCCTTGTATTCCTGCTCCTCGTGATGGTCCTGGTCACCCTCCTCTTTGTCTTCAAGTTCACCACTGATCCACTTCCTGGTCTGCTGCCTAATTCTTTCGGCTCTCATCCTCCTTCTGCTGTTCTCCATGGTGGTCCTGGTCCTTTGAATGGTTTTGGCCCTGCTGGTCCTTTTCTTGGTGTTTGTCCTGGTTCTCTGACCCCCCATCTCCAGCTGGCTCTACCCTTCATCTTTTTTGGTTCTCACTTCTCACCCTCCGATCCTCAAAATCATTACCTGCTTAAATTCACCTGCCCCGCCTGACTACATCCTCCCTACTTCTGAGGTCAGCCACATACAGCATCCAAGCAGACGTAGACTGGTGTGTGTTGACTCACACACCAGTGACATAGGAAGGCTGACCTGGACCCTAATGCAAGTAAAAGGACAATGGGCCAACTGCTAAGTGTTCATGTAGTAAACACACCCATAATTGGGGTGCATTGTGCCCTTATTACCTATGGGCTCCAGTTCCAAAGCACCTGCTACAGTATTGATAGCTGTCACCATGGTACACACTGATAACCCAGGATCATGACCCCGCAGTGTCACCAGCAAATAGCATTAATGGCCAGTTTGTACTACATCGATGCAGGTCATTTATGTTTTGACAGTTGTGGCTTCTGAAAGGGAGCTTTACGGTGCCACAGTGCCACCTATGAGCCACCACAGTATGTCCCTGACATAGGCACACATCTGATGAGCTTTTCTCTGGCGGTGTTCATGTAAGCACAATGTTCATGTTTGCATGAACAGTACTAATATGCAGGTCAGGCTTCTCGGCCTCTTTGGGCTCTGCAGCTAATGACAGGAAAAGAAGGAGGCTTGGGAGGCTAAATTACAGATCTACAGAATAATCTTTAAGAAAACAGCTCTCTGAAAATGGACGCCTGGCTTGCACACGAGCAAGGGAATTCGTCAGTTAGTCCACTGACAAAAAAAACAACCCATATTTAGCAAACATACTGCACGTGCCTCAGGCAGCACAGCTTTTCTGCTAAAGTGGGACAATTTTTGCTCTAATGAAAACATCCCTGATTCCAATTAGCATCTGCACAGAGCAGCAGGAGTGGAGTCCCAAGACCTGTCCCAGTTTCTGATAGGTCTGTCTTCCAGCCCTATCATAAACTGGTAAAGAGCTTTAAGGTAGATCGCCCTAAGAAATGTGATTATTATTTGGGGCGGATCACTACTTACCTCAAGGAACAAAATCAACCCTTATCAGGGGAACCCTCAAAGTCACTAAATTAACCCCGAGCTCAACCCACGGGTAGCTATGGCACAGAGCAGGGAGGCTTAACTTGGGTGTTGTGTAAAGAATTTATGCGGTTCCAAAACAGCAGTAAAGTCGAAATACAAAACAATAAAAATCCCAAATTGAGTTAGAAAAATAGATTATAATTTCAAACACAAAATAACACCAAATTGAAAACAAGTCCAATAGGGGAAACTGAAGAAATCAATTTTTAACGCTTTAAGTAGGAATAGTGCCAAGTAGCATAAAGTCAATTGTTGCATTAGACCGGAACCTAAGGTACAATTTGAGACTGACAGTGATGAACCGTGGTTCGAATACACTAACCAGTTTTGTCCGTGTCAAGATTTTTCCTTGTGACGTAAGTCCTTCAAGTCCCAATCCATCACAGGAGTATATTTCTAAAGACCTCTAGGACCTCAGCGGAGTCCCTTAGAGACTCACAGGGTGTCAGACAGGCCAGGCCTGGTACTGTTTCCACTAGTCAGCTGGGCATTTGCGGGAACAGGCCTCCTGTAGCTTGTTGTGTCCCTCTAGTTTTAACAGAAGGTCAGACGTATGACCTTTAGAGTCCTTTCCTTTCTCCAGGGCACAAGAGGGAGACCAGGTGCTATCTTCTAAGTACTATTTAGGTCTCAGACAGCAGGTTCAGTACTCTACTGATTTTCCACAGGCCCAGGAGTGTGCTGATGGAGGTACCTGGAGGTGCCACATTTATGCCTGGAATGAGCTAATGGGTGGGAATGATTACTAATCATTCCCACCCAATGGGCAAAAGTTCCTAGGGCCAACCCTATCTACTTTGGGCACCAATAATGCAGAAATATTTGGCCACACTATACTGTCTTGTGGCTCATGGCCTCCTGGCCTGCCTGGCTACGTTGGCACAGGCCTGGCTGCCATGATGACTTTTGCGCACGTTACTCTTGGCCGTTGTTCTGTCGCCCTCTGCTACTGCCAAGTTATTTTACGACTGTCTGCATTTTCTGTTTCTCACCTTTTCTCCTGTTCCCTTTGGGCTCAGTCTGAACAACAGTTACAAGGTCGAATAACACGTCCCTGGTTCTTACTGATTTGGCCCGTCCCTCGCACCTAGACATAACACCATGTACAGCTGCCATGGAGAAATTAGTGTGCTTTTAATAATGCGGTCGCCCGCTCTAGATAGCACTTGGAGACGACCTTTCCAGAGAGAAGAGCTGTGATTGTCTGCTGATGTAGCTTTGCATCTAGAGACTGAGGTATGGGGGTTCGCTAGTCAAAGCCCAAAGGTCTTCTATTTTCATAATAGACTGGCTACCAGCACGGGGAGGGTGGTAATGTTAGTTAGACATATATCCACTGCTTTATGAGATGCTTTCCCCGTTCGTATTCTATGGAGTAGTAACTATGCTGATTATATTATTCATATGTATTATGCTATTAGTACTGACACGTGTACTGTATCTTAGAGCACGTAAGTTGAAATAAACATTTTAACCTATACAGTGTCTCTTCTTACGCATGTTGTGGACAGGTACGAGTGAGTGACGAAAGAGTGTTCTTGCCTCTGCGAGTCCTGAGAGAGAGAGAAACCGTGTTCTGGGTTGTCTAATCATTGGTACATCAGTGCTAATGGGACGCTAAGGCTAGTTGGGTTGGGGTTTTGGGTGCTAAGGTCTATGGTTGGCTCACCACTATATTCCGAGGTCCTATTATCCTGTGCATAGCTCTGTATGTGCAGAAACCCTATAACATGGCGCGACCAACGAGTGGGGCAGCTTACTTGCGAGACGCTTGAGTAGTACTTGTGCTTGTCCACACATCCCTCACGTACGCTTCCGGAAGCGTGTGTGACGGCGATACCTCCTATATTGCAGATTTTGTAGGTTTTTCAAGCTTGATGTTATTAAAAAAGGTTTCTTAAATATAACCCTTTTTGTGCTGCCTCGTGTAAGATTGTTGAATAGACCCGTTAGTAATGGCGGGTATAGACATAGCGGCGCATAGCCGCACAGCACTCCGGGATCACTTACGGGTGTATGGAGTGCCAGACGCGGGAGTTGAACTAGTCTTTGTGGTTCAAGCCGATCCGGCTTTCCACTTTGAAGTGTTCTACTCTTGGATCACTTTTCCAGCGGTGAACGCGAACGATAATCTGTTCCATGAATATGAACCCACTGTTGTTCCTGCTGTCTATAGACCTTATACTAATCTTGAAGTACCGCTCACGGCTTGGCAACACCGTGTTTGGTTTAATGGCGCCCTCCCACAACCGACTACCACGGTTCGTTTAGGCCCCTTATCAATTGAGGGGGCCACTTGGCCTGTTTTGGCCGGGTACACCCCACATCCGCGTTATATGACAATACCAGTCGCGGAACTGCGCACTATGTATGCGGCCTTGGTGCAGGTGCATCGAGCTTTAGTGCGATATGTTACAGGCAGCCTCCATGGAGCCGCTCCTGGAGTTGCCGGCCAACCAGCTGCTGCAGGCGGAGTGACCATAAGTCCTGTCATGGTGAATTCGGTGATGGGCAAACGTCCACAAAATAAGGATGATTTTCCTTATTGGCTTGCAGAAAAGTTTGATCAGTTGGAGGCAGTTTTTCCACATACAACTCCAGTGGATAAACATCGTATTTTAACGATTAGTTTGCCAAAAGACTTAATTCCCGAGTTGACAGCATGTGACAACTGGGGTAAGGTATTCGCAGCAGTATATTCTAAATGTTTTGGTACTCCTTCCATGACGGTTCTCCCCTCTGTAATTAAAAAAGTACAGGACGAACATGGCCCTGAAGCGGCTGTGGAATTAGGGATGAGACTGGTGGGAGTGTTTGAAGTAGTAGCTGAGCTGATCCTTGCGAATGTCAAGGGCGATGCAGTGAACTTTCAAGTAGCTAACGCTTTGGCTCTGGTCCCAGAATTGGACAAGCCTCGCGAATTACCGAAAATTATTACCCAGGCTTACAAAACTATTGGTAGAAATAGCCTGGGTAATAAGCGTTTTGCAAAACAGCAAACACAATCGCAAACACAACAACAACAAACCAAATCTCAGTCTGAGAAAGATGAGAAACCAGTCTTCACTAAAAAGAGCTGGAGGCTGAAAAAACAGGGTAAGCAACAAAAGAAGCCGGGGTCGAGAGGCGCATCCCCGGTTTCAGTTTCTTCTGAACGCACTTATGATTTACGCGATAGAGCGAGAATTAAGTCACCGGATAGGTTTCAGATCCCTGATACGCGTTCTCCTCGTTCTTCACAGGCACAGACTGCGTCACAGGCCGGTGGAGGAGACCGCCAGGATAGAGGAAGGGACCGTGAGGCCCCACAGGGACGAGACCAGCCTCGACAACAAGTCAGAGGAAAAGAGGAAGACGCTCAACGTTTTCGACCAAAATTTCAGAAGAAGAAAGTTGCCGCTGTAACAGCGAAATATGCCACAGACGGTGAGAACGAGGCTCCTGAATTGGACGTGGGCAGTAACCCTCCTAGACAGCGCCGCGGAAGTTACCATAGTGCGGGAGGCGCTACGTCCTCATATGGAGGCGCCAGCAACTGAAACATTCATTACTGTTGAAACAGGAGACACCAGAGTGGCACTCCCTGACAGACTATTTAATATTGTCATTCAAATTGAAGGTGATATACAGCGTGTAATTAAAGGGATTTTTTGGGAAAATCTGACCTCTTCATATGACATTTTGTTAGCAGAGGCGGATTGGCCACCCCCATTCGTTCTTGCTGCGCGTAAAGGGGAGGAGGTAATCCTTCCGAGCTTTTCTCGACATGTCCCAAAGGACAAAGCGGAGGCTCTTGCAGCAGAGTGGGCTGTGTCCCTGGCTCCAGCGTTATTCCGCAATCACGTGGGTTGGGACGAGGATTCTCCCCCCATGAAATACCTTTGCGGTCATTACCGCAGCCACAACCCCAATATCCCATAAAACGTGAAGCCAAAGGCCCCGTTTCCGAAATTCTTACTCAGTTGGAATATCAGGGAGTAATTGAACCCTGTGTATCACCTATGAACAATCCCCTTTTCGCGGTTTCTAAACCCGATGGCTCGTACCGCTTAGTATTGGATTACCGGCATTTGAACTCGCATTGTCGGACCTTTGCGGTGCAAAATACCCATAGTTCTGCGCTTGTAGACAGTCTTGTTCGTAAAAAATATAAAACGACCCTTGACCTTTCAAATGGATTCTACACGCACAACTTAGCCCCGGAGAGTGGCCAATGGTGCGCTTTTACATCCGGTGGTAAAATGTTCAAATTCAGGCGTCTTCCTATGGGCTACAAGAATAGTCCAGGCGTATTCGCCGCTCGTGTTGTCTCTTTGTTAGACGGCATCGATCCAGACGCCTGTTCGTACGTGGATGACATTTATCTGACGGACGACGAATTGTTTCCGCATCTAACCCGAGTAGACCGCATTATTCTTGAATTCGCGGTTCAGGGTTACAAAATTAACTTTGCCAAATCTCATATTGCTGAATTTACCGTTTTGTTCTTGGGCTATGAGCTCAACAATGAAGGTAAGGGTTTAGCCCCCCATTTTCTGGAGAAATGTGCACTTCTGTGCCCTCCTACTAATCTGAAGAAACTTCAGTCATTGCTGGGCTTTCTGAACTTCGGACGTACATATATTCCCGAATACGCCCAGCGTATCAAGCCACTGTATGCCTTGATACAACCTACTTTTTCGAAGTCTTGCTGGCTTCCGGAGCATACCTCCATTCTGCAGTCTTTGCAGACAGACCTTCTTGAGTCCAAATACCTTTTGACGCGTGATAACCACACAAACTTGGTGATTAGAATCATTCCAGCGGCAGTGGGTTTCACGTACTTAACCTTTAATGAAGGTGATACAGTACCCATCGCATACAAGTCACATCTGTACACCTCCGCAGAAATGCGGTTTTCATCTGTGGAGAAAGTTCTAACAGCAGTGCAAATGGCGATCCTGAAGGAGCGCGCACTGGCACAGGGAAAACGCATTTTGGTGGTAACACCATATCCTGCTCTAGAGGCAGTGACCAAAGCAAGTGTACCGAACTCTAAAGCTTTGCACCCCCGTTGGATTCAATGGGCAACATCTTTGACGTCGCCGGATGTCACTTTCATTTTTGACTCTTCTCTTCAGACTCAGGAGTTTTTACAGTATGAATTCTTTCATCCTCCTCCTTTGTCTTTATTGCCGCTTGAGGATTACGACTGTGTGATCTACACCGATGGTTCGGCACAACCGGCCACGGGGTCCAGGCATGCTTATTCAGCCGCATGTGCTATTGTGGCAGGTACGTTTGTGAACGGAAAGTTCAAATCCACTGTGGTGCATACACAGACACTCGGGGACAGTACCGCACAATTGGCCGAGTTGCGTGCATTGGTGCTTGCGCTTGAGTTTGTAAATCCTGATGTGACCACTTTAATAGTGTGCGATTCTTACTACTGTGTTCAATCATACAATGACAATCTGTTCTTTTGGTCGCAAAATGACTATAGAGACGCTAAAGGCAACACAATCAAGCATAAAATGCTTTGGGTTAGAGTGGCAGAATTACAAAGACGTCTGCCACTCACGCAGGTGGTTCACACCCTAGGCCATCAGCGGGTGGGCGCACACGCTGTTGGTAACAGTTTGGCAGATGAAGCTGCCAGATCAGCAGTACTCATGTGTTCAGTAGCAGCAGTTACTAGATCCATGTCTAAAATAGACACTGATATCTTAGCAGCTATTGCTGCAACAAAAGAAGGAATGAATTTCCCTAGAGGTTTCCCTTCCAAATATTCTTACCAGATAGGTCCCGATCAGGCTCCTTATGTAACAATACCTGACGTTGGTGATCGGCTGATCCCCAACGCGGACCGCAGACTTTCCTTGATGGCAGCGGCACACGAAGGCATGGCTTCGGCTCATGCTGGTGTGTCTGCGACAATTTCCATTTTGCAGCAGCGTTACTGGTGGCGTGGTTTATATAAAGATACACGTACTTATGTGCTTTCCTGTGACGTTTGTCAACAGATCAAGCCTTCCACGGTCACACGACCACCGCAGACCTCGCTTGGAATTTCAAACAGACCCTTTGGGTGTGTTTACTTGGATCACTGCGGTCCATTTTCTTCAGACACTGCCTATAAATATATCTTAGTGGCAGTGGACTCGTGCACACGGTTCATCTGGGTCTGGCCACAACGGAGTGCTGACGCTCGAAATGTCATTAGGGATTTGCGTGTCTTTGTGGGAATTTTTGCATGCGGCACCTTCCATTCTGACCAAGGTCCGGCGTTTGCCTCTAAGGCTTACAAGGACGCAATGGGCTCCTTGGGGTGCGGGTGAAATTTTCGTCTCCGTATAGGCCTGAGGGCAACTCTATCGTTGAACGAATGAACCGTGACTTAAAGCAATCCTTGACAGCTAGAGTTATAGGTACTGGCAGGAACTGGCTGGCCCACTTGTACACCGTTCAGCGTGCACTTAATAATCTCCCTAGAAGGCCTCTGGGTGGGCGGACCCCTTACGAAATGCTCTTTGGCATACGAATGTTTGTGCCTGACCTTGATGGTCTAGACATGGCGGCGCAATCCGCCAAGTTTGATGTAGATAATCATTCTACTATGTTGCAGGACTTACAAGAAGCCCGAGACAAACTAGCAATTGCACATTTGCCTTCAGCCACAGACCCTGCTCTGCAGATTCCGGTTGCCGGCTGGCTTCCGAAGATTGGCGACCTGGTACGGGAGAAGGTGGAGAACAAAAAGAATTCGGCCCTTCTTTTCGTGCACCGGTTCCAGTCCTGGGCTTGAAGGGAACACGTACAGTCATCTTACCACCGCTTCCCGGTCGCAAGGAAAACAGATACATCTCAGTGGAAAATGTCAAGCTACAACATCTGGCCGATCCTGAATAGTGTCACACCAGCGGTCTCTTGTCCTGCCATTTATCGGACATGTGTTCGAGGCACGCCTGCACGAACAGTCACTGACGTTACCATGGAGATGGTTGATTTGCCTGAAAATATATTTGAACCCCCTGCATCCCCCTGCATTGACGAGGACGAATATACTTATCCCGCCACAGAGTCGGTGGCACACCAACCAACAACGCCACTGAGCCCGACACGTTATTCCTTTGACTCGGATTCCAACTCATCAACGGTCCCGTCCAAGTTTAGTCTTTTTGTATCCTGGTTTAGAGACAATTTTTTGATTCCACCTTGGACATATATTTGGATGGTACTTTTCTTGTTTTTTTTGTTCATGTCCATTGGCTTTGTCACAGTGTTTTTTCTACTCATCAATGGTCACTATTTACCTGAACGCTCTGCTGTGAACAGTGTGGCTGGGACTTTGGCTCCACATTCCTCTTCACACATCATGAAGCGTGACCACACATTTGTGAACATTTCAGCGTTTCCAGTTGCTGATGGCATCGTATGGGATGCGGTAAACTTTCAAATCCATGGCCCGACGGAAATTATTAATGTACCAAATGTCCTTCGAGTCTCGATGGGTGATGTAGTAAAAAGTAATATTCATTCTGATGATTGGGATGTGCATGCCGTTGAAGCATTGTTTGCTGATTTAAAATATTATGCTTCCTTTAATGCTGAGGACTTGTATATGAATTCTGCGAATTATGCCGATTTGTATTGCTACCAGCATTGGGGCAATCATTTTCTCCACAAACCAAGTGCACTACGCAGCCCTGTTACTTACACCCAATGGGAACACTGCCCCAACCCCATACCGGGTAGCTCCCAGACTCTTCGAAATAAATTCACCTATTTTACTGATTTCAATCGCTCGAACCCTGGGTCCTATTATTTTAAATTAAAAACCCCATTGACTCAAAAAATAATGTTGACCCACACCAAATTACTATATTCGGGTTCCTTTTTGAGCGCCTTGGCGGTGGGTGGTTATGAGTATTGGAAAGACACAGTGGACTTAAAATCAATCTGGGGTTCAAAGCCATGGCAGGTGCAGGGCACCGAGGCTTTGCACCGCGCTTGCCTCATCCCAGCCCAAATTATGTTTTTAAATGTTTCCATTTATCAGACCACGTGTTGGGGGTTGGCTTCCGTTAAACAACTAAATGCGCCAGCCATTCCATCCTTGTCGAGTTCTCCAAATGATAGTTTGCGTTTTAATATGTCCCTTTTGAGGTTACAGGCTCAGTTCCAAAACAATTCCTTTAACGTTTCTGCACTGATACAGTCACCCTGGTTGGCATGGCCCATATCATCGAATGCATGCCAACTGCGTTTTCATGGCACAGTTCCTGGATACATACAGGACAAGCCTGATCCAAGGTTTACTGAAACTCGTACTGTTACCACGTATTCAGTTGGTAAATTATGTAAACAATGGATACAACATTCGTCTTTAGACTCTGTTAAGAAACATTTGTCCCTCCTATCAGGCACTATTGATTTGTCCGACTTTATCTTGGGACCTCGTGGTCCCCGACCGAAGAGGTTCATTTATGAAGCGTATAATGAACTCTGGAAGCTGTCACAAATGGAAGCTGCTTCCCGCCTTAGGGAAATAGACCAAGCAAATTTGGAAAAAGTGCTTGCTGTTGTTGACAATAGTATAAATACCCTGTCTTCCCGCATTTACACATTAGAGAATATTGTATCCTCTGTTGTTGATATTGTACAAGATGATGTTTCTATTTTGTATCATGGTCAGAATCAATTGCGTTCAGTAATGCAGTTTGCGTGGACTTTGCAAACCCTTAAGTTAGGTAAAGTTCCTTGGAATTTCTTGAACACCACTGCCCTTTTTCTGCCTTTTAATTTGACTGAAAAACAGCAGTTCATGTCCATGAAAGATGCATCTTACACTTTGTTACATATCGAGAAAGTGGATCCTTTACCATTCTCTGTAGCGGAACTAGATTCTGCGGTGTGGCTAGTTCATGGGGTTATCGCTTTACCTTTTTCCCTGTTTGAATTTAGCTCGTGCATGAAACATTATCCTGTGGGCCGTTTCCAGCCTTTGGGTAGTGCTTTCCTGCATGAACTCTGGTCCTTGCCTTTCATGTATAAATGCCTTAGAGAAGGCAAGGAAGTGTTTCTCACGGGGGAGTCTTGTGATTCAACTGTGGGTCATTCGCTTATTTGTAAACATATTAAATTGCACGGGGCTTGTAGCGTTTCAGTTCCGAATCTGGCATGTGTGTTAAAGGGTATTCCTGCTCCTGCTATTTCTCCTACTTTTACTTTGCTTACTAACGGTAGCTATTTGCTTTTAAATAACGAAGACTGTTGTGGCCTACAGGCTGGCATTCCGTATATTGTTACGGTCTCACACAGAGTTGTCTGCTGCAAGAATGTGCTTTTTCCTCCCCCTCACGACATCGTTGATAACTCTATTTGGCCTTCCATTCCTACCATGGAGGCAGATTTCAATAAGTTGAGCAGAATAAAGGCCCTATTATTGAATGAGGAGGTTATGCTCACATCCGCCCGGGAGACATTCATTCTCCAGGTGGCGAGTACCCACAGTGAAATACAGGCCCTTTTGAACACTGACCTCCCCCAACATTTTGGGGAGTTGATTCATCGTATTTTTAACGCATCAAACACTGAGGGTCTGGTGCACTTTTTTAAGATTGTGGGGTCTAGCCTGGTGTCCACCTTCCAAACTATTTTCGGTGTGATACCGGCGTTCATACATTCTATTTTTCTAGCGTCTTTGGTGGTTTCCCATTAATCCTCGCTTTGGCGGCTGGTGTCTTGCTGTTGGTCTGTTTTCTGCGCAATGGCTGCACACCACTGGGCCCTTCTCGATCCCGAACGCCTCCAGCTGCTCCGTGAGCGACTTCTGGTTGGCTTCGATGTTCTGCCCTTGGCAACTATCAGTGTGTCCTACACCCTTTCCTTTCGCTTTGCGTATTTCACTTGCGTGCAACCTGTGATGTCTTGCATCCGCTGTCCGTTCACATGGACCATGGATTATTGCCTCTCCAATTCGTCATTGTCTGTTCCGGATTTTGTTCAGTTGGTGGGTCCCTTAGAGGCCCATGAACGGGACTGTTCCGCTGCTGGCTTTATGATGCGTGCGGCTGCACTGGGGATTTTGGCACAATGGGATATCTGGGCGGCTGCTCAGAATCTCCTACAACAAAGTTATATTGAATATCACGCAAGCTGTCCCGCATTGCTTTTGGATGCTCCATCCTCTGAGGAACATTCCTGCAGCTTTGACCTGTTGGACTGGATGGCGTCTACGTTTTTTGACGATTCCAATGATGTCCTCTTGGACGGTATAGCATTTTTCTGCTCTTCCACGTTTTTGGATTAATTGATTTGCCGTTCACTGTCGGTGGACTGCCTCAATTCTGCTCAGGTGTTTGGAACTCTGTCTTCGTTTTCGTCTTGGCCGATGGACTGTCCAGGGGAGGGTGTCTTGTGGCTCATGGCCTCCTGGCCTGCCTGGCTACGTTGGCACAGGCCTGGCTGCCATGATGACTTTTGCGCACGTTACTCTTGGCCGTTGTTCTGTCGCCCTCTGCTACTGCCAAGTTATTTTACGACTGTCTGCATTTTCTGTTTCTCACCTTTTCTCCTGTTCCCTTTGGGCTCAGTCTGAACAACAGTTACAAGGTCGAATAACACGTCCCTGGTTCTTACTGATTTGGCCCGTCCCTCACACCTAGACATAACACCATGTACAGCTGCCATGGAGAAATTAGTGTGCTTTTAATAATGCGGTCGCCCGCTCTAGATAGCACTTGGAGACGACCTTTCCAGAGAGAAGAGCTGTGATTGTCTGCTGATGTAGCTTTGCATCTAGAGACTGAGGTATGGGGGTTCGCTAGTCAAAGCCCAAAGGTCTTCTATTTTCATAATACACTGGCTACCAGCACGGGGAGGGTGGTAATGTTAGTTAGACATATATCCACTGCTTTATGAGATGCTTTCCCCGTTCGTATTCTATGGAGTAGTAACTATGCTGATTATATTATTCATATGTATTATGCTATTAGTACTGACACGTGTACTGTATCTTAGAGCACGTAGGTTGAAATAAACATTTTAACCTATACAGTGTCTCTTCTTACGCATGTTGTGGACAGGTACGAGTGAGTGACGAAAGAGTGTTCTTGCCTCTGCGAGTCCTGAGAGAGAGAGAAACCGTGTTCTGGGTTGTCTAATCATTGGTACATCAGTGCTAATGGGACGCTAAGGCTAGTTGGGTTGGGGTTTTGGGTGCTAAGGTCTATGGTTGGCTCACCACTATATTCCGAGGTCCTATTATCCTGTGCATAGCTCTGTATGTGCAGAAACCCTATAACAATACTTGTTCTCTGAGGGCTGGGAGGTGTGTGATGAGTGTACTATGGTAATTATGGTGTCCTCTAATGTCTAAGACTAAAATCCAGTTTGGAACAGCCACTGTACTCCAAATAAACCCAGAAACAGAAGTCTAGTAGAGCAAAGCAGGGCTTTCTTGCAACCAGACAGTGAATACACAAGAAATGTTGTGGCGTCCTGTTACCCGGCCTTTCAAGTGTGCCCTTAGTGTTATATTTAAACCCTAGATGGCTTGTCAAGCAGGCCTTGGCAGTCCAGCAGGATATGACACTATAATGTCTCAAAGAGGCCCACTGTATTTGGACCCTGTCTGTCTGGGGGGACAAAGGAAGGGCCTTGCCCAGGTGTCAGCTAATGTGCCTGTAATAGGGGAGGCCTCTTTGAATTTAATCCAGTTCCCAGTCACAACACCACAGGTCAGCGGGTCAAGGGAACAGCAATACCTCTCCATACCCAGGTCTTTGTTCTCTGTTCTAAGAGCAGTTTTCACACCTCTTCAAATGCTATTTACTGGCTGTCAAAAGTGGAAGAACACATGCAAATTTAGTCTCCAGGTGCTTTAGGCATGGAAAAGGTAACTTTCTAAAAGTGAGTTTTCCTTAATATTTGTTAATAATCTGACTTCACCATTGAATTGGATTTTTAGCAACTATTAAAAAGGGCTGTTTAAATATTTTTCTAACTAGTCCCATTCACGAGATACAGTATTATAATTTTTATTCGTATTCTAGTTTTCAACATAGGACAACTAGGCCTGCTGCAGTGAAAAATAGCTCATAGGTACTATTTGCTGTAAAGACATGATAACATTACATTTATACATGTCCTACTTTAATATACCATGTACCCTGCCTTGTGGATGACAAGGTCTGCATAAGGATGACTTACTAATATTTTAAAAGGAGGTGTTGACCAGTCAAGCGGTTTTTGACAAGAGGAATTTCAGTTTTTACACTGCTACAGTCAGGCGACATGGGTAGGACTGAAGCCATGATCATACTACTACAGTAGTGATTGGGACTATAGGTGCTACAATCCACTAGTGGTATTTAACTTTCAGGTCCTGGGAACTTCTAGGTATCATATAATAAGGAATTGTAAGTAAGTTAAATATACCAATTAGGAATAAACTAATTTGACCATGCCCAAAGGAAAGGGAGACCACATTTACTTTACCACTGGTTATAGTTGGTAGGGGTAAAGTGAACAGAGTTCTAAAACCAGGAAAAATATAGGGTTCAGCAAAATGAGAACATTTTGGAGTAACCTTACAGAAGAGGTAGATTTCCTACAGTTGTTATCTTGTTCGGATTGTTTCTTCTGATCTGTCTGGCTCCTCGTTTGCAATCTGGGGTTACTGTTGTGCTCTAACTAAGGTAAAATGGTCAGCAGAAGAAGCAAGGTAGTTCAAAAACAAATTCCAATGTTGCTCTATGTGCCAGTGTATGAGAGTGAGTAAGAATGAGAGTGTATTTGAGTGTCACTAAGTGTGAGGGACTGAGAATGATTTAAAGTGAGCGAGAATTAATTATAGTGAGAGCGAATTAGAGAGACTGAGTGAGTGGGAATGAATGAGCGCTTAAGGGAGTGGGAGTGAATGTGAGGGATATGAGTGTGAGGGAGAAAGAGTGAGGGAGAATGAACATGAAAATAAGTGAATCAGAAAGAATGATTGTGAGGGAGGGTGTGTGTTATGCTTGGGAGTCTGCCACTGGCACACTGTAGTCAATTATTTGCGTATGGAGGTACCCATAGCTAAAATGCGGGCATTACACATTGGATATAATTCTTGTTATAAGGAAGGACAATCTTGTCATCTATGGAGGCCCTGGGGAGCTCTAGGAAATTACTTAAATATTTCATGAATGCCCCCTAAAAGAAGTTAGTCTGACTGTCTCGAATTAGGGGTAACTATTATGCCCTACCACATTCAAAGATAACCAGGAGCCATTGGGTTTGTGTTTTTTTGTAGTTGGCCCCCAAATTAATACTGTGAACAAGTCCATAAAAATAGGGACTAATAGCCATCAGTATGAACACCTTTGTTATTTTACTGTCTGTGGCCAGACCAGGCAGGACCCAGTCCGTTCACAGCCCTACAGGATATGCATATTTTGATTAATTCACATCCCTCAGTGCTACTCATTATGGGTGTTCCTAATGTAAAACATGTGGACAGGTGTTTCAGGATTGGTGCAGCCTTACAAGGACCGATCTCCTCCTGGTGGTGTGGCTGTGCACAGGCAGATCTCTGATTGGTGGTTGTAACATCCTCCCCAGCCTGAGTACCCACCTGGGTGCCCGCCAATGACTGTGCTACACGCGAAGCTTAGTATTACACGTCTTTATTAGCCTGCGTGTAACTGCGAACTCAGTATTCTAAACCAGCTTTCATTGCATTCTGCTCTAACACTTATGTCACAGTTCTACGGAGTCCATCAGGAACCAAATTGGTTCCATCATTTCTAACTCACAAGACACTACATCTCCCCCTCTTTAAAATTAAAAAATACTGTGTTTTGAAACATATATATATAGCTAGACATATACAATAAAATCTCTTCAATCAATCTTTTTGGCGTTTTAATTGTTCGACCTGATCTTGTCTTTGGAAACTGGGAACTTTCATCACCAATGTCCAGGATCTGCGTCTGCGGTGTACAGGCAACAGGAGTCAGTGATGTTTCAGACCCAGTCTCTCTTCCAACAGTTAGATCTGATGAACGATTAGTTAAGTGCCTAAAATGAGAAGAGTTTTAGGCAATAGACTTCCTTAGGCACTGGGCAGTCACCTGGTGTTCCTTGGTAGACACCATTGGGAAAGGTTCTGCATCAAATGTAGCCTCAGATTTTCTTCCGCACATCTATAGTGGGAGCACTTGCTCCCCTTTCTTAAAGATGGTGTTCTTCACATGTCGTCTTTGGTCAGCATATGTTTTCATCTTTTGTTTGTTCGCCAAGTCCTTCCTATTAGATGCTTTCCTATCTTTCTTTCTGTGATTGATCCATTCAGGTAACTTGGTGTTCATGGCTCTCCGGAGCATCAGTGGTGCAGGACTTTCACCTATGGTCGAGTGGGGTGTTGAACTAGAAGCTCTCAAGGTAGAATTTAAAACAGTTTTCAAATTGACCTTTGCGAGAGTAGCATGCTGCACTGCTTTCTTTAGCATACTCATAAAATGCTCAACAAGTCCGTTGACCTGAAGAACACACAGGTGTGTTCTTATGAAGCTTTACATTCAAATGCTCCAAGAAATCTTTATAATCTTGACTGTTGAAAGGCAGTCCATTGTCAGACTTCTCTATGGCTGGAACACCAGTGTCACAAAGATGTCATCTAATCTTTCAATGGCTTGTTCTTGAGTAGTGAATGAAAGATCTTCAATTAATGGAAATCGTGAATATTCGTTCCACAATCACCACCATGTGATGTCCATTGTCAGTGGACCCAAAAGGTCAATGGCTATTCTCTTCCAGGCATTCGTTGGGAGTTCTGACATGTTCAAGATGTGGTGAGTAGTTTTTGTAGAAAGGCAGTTGTATAGATAACAGGCCTTTAATTCCTTTTTAACCCTGTCATCAAGATCAGGAAACCAGGCTCGGTCTCAGAGAGCTCATTTTGTGGCAACGATTTCACAATGTCTTTCATGGGCCACTTCAATTATTTTCTTTCGCAGACTCTCAGGAATCAGGATTCTCAAACCTCGTAGTATAACTCCTTCCTGAGTTACGTACAGTTCATCCTTGACATTTTTGATATTCACCATCACAGGTGAGCAGTCAAGTGTGTTGCTTCCATGACTGGTGAATAATTTATCCTCCAACTTTAACATGTCACTATCATGGCTCATGAAAGTGATAAATTTGCGCAAACAAAATAGCAGCTGGTTAGTTTGATTTTACAATGAAGTTAATATAGGCCTCCGCTGTCTTGGATGGAGTACCGTGACCTTGTATAGGCACTCTGGAAAAGGAGTTAGCAGAATTCTGATCCTTCCATGGATAATGCACAATGGTATAACTGTACTCTTGTAACCGTAGTCCCCATCATTCAATGAAAGGAGGCAATTTGGCCTTTGAATTGCCAAAAATAGTCAGTAAAGCTTGATGATCAGTTACCAATGTAAAATGTTTTCCATACAGGAATACATGGAAATGTTCGCAAGCCCATCCCACAGCTAAGCTTTGTTTTTCAGGTTGTGAGTAAGCATGTTCTGTTTAAGGCAAACTTCTACTTTCATATGCCACACTATGCCTTCAAGCATTCTGGTGCCCGTTGTGCTGTGCAAGGATAGCGCCTAACCTGATTGAGCTAGCGTCAACAACAACTTCTGTGTGAAGCTTTGGATTGAAGTATGTCATTTCAGTAGCATTCTCAATGGCTTGTTTAATTCTTTTAAAGTTTTTCTCACATTCATGTGACTAATGAAATGAAACATTCTTTTTCGTCAAGTCTCACAACAAATCACTTACAGTGCTAAAGTCTTGTATGTATCAGGAACAGTAACTGACCACACCAAGAAATGAGCGCACCATAGAAACATCTTGTGAGGGATCTGCATTTGACAGCACTTGTACTTTACCAGGATCTGGTGTCATACCCCCATCAGAAAAGATGTGACCAAATAATTTTAGCTTAGTCTTATGGAACTCCCACTTGTCTGCATTCAGTCAAACCATCTTCAGCAAGTGAACGACATACTGGTATAAGAGCTTTATCATGTTCTTTATGTAAAGCTCCAAAAACCAACATGTCATCGCTGTAATTGAACGCATTCATGACAGGCTGTATGATGTGTCGAATGATATCCTGAAACAGCTCTGCAGTGGATGACACCCAAAAACATAGTCTTTAGTATCGAAACAGACCAACATGTGTAGAAAGGGTTGTAATGTACCTGCAATCTTCTTCACGTTCTAACTGATGATAACCTTTATTTAAATCATGGAGAGAGAAGAACTTTGCACCATTTAATTGCTCTATCATGTCAGCAATGTGTGGACGTGAATGTCATTTTCACTCAATTGCCCTGTTTGCCTGATGCATGTCAACGCATATGCATACAGCTCCTTCCCTATCCATTTCCATTTCCAAGCTTTATTTCGGTCATTATAGACCATAAAAGCAAAGGGTAAAATACATGCATCACTAAATTTAAACAGTAAAAACATCAGTAAACATTACAAAATATAACCAAAATACAAATGCGTTAATCAAATTTCATAGCAGTTAAAAAGATATTATAATTTAAAAGAGGTTAAAACAATGATTTCAAGAATTAATAATGTTAAAACAGTGGGAAATAAAAAAAAGGACATTTAACATGTGTGGGGGAATTTAAAAACTTGCGGCGCCTATGCCACATAGAATTGAGGAAACGGGACACAGCAAAAACAATCGGAGGATGAGTGTCAGTTCTCAAAACTCTAAAGGCCTCCAGACACTGCCTATACCCCAGGTTCCTGCATAGTGGTAGGAGCCAATACCTCCTGGCTGCATTATAGCAGGACAAAAAAAGAAAACATGAATGACTGACTCCTCTTGGCTGTTACAAACAGGACATTCAATAGGAGAGGCTTTTGACCATTTGCTTGTAAATGCATGAACCGGCAGGCAACCCAATCTGAACTGTGTATAAAGTTTCCTCGCCATGGGAGGATGAACAACATCAAGGAAGGCCTCAAATAAATACTGATCTTTAAAGTTGAGGTAGTCAGAAGTTAGACGGCCTAGTTTTATGCTCCCCTGGATTTCAGCCAATTTAAACAGTCTGTAGGCTTTAACTAGTTCAAGCCGCGATATTGTCGGGGACACTTGCTCAGGGTGGGTCCATAGGTTTGGCCGACCTAGTCTAAAGCACAGGTCTTTTATGTGTACAAACCAGGATAGTTTTCCCACCCCTGGGAGTCCCAAGATCGCCTTGAGTTCAAACTTGTAGGCTGTTAATTCGGGGGTCGCCCATAGTCTATGCCAAAAAGTCAAAGGACGCAGTCCAATCTCCTCCTCTATGGGTCTAATCCCAAGGTCCATGCGTAAGGGGATGAGAGGAGTGCTTGGCGGTAGACCCAAGAGCTGCCTCATAAACTTGTTCTCAGATTTAACCAGTCCTTTTGCAGGAAGATGACCCCAGAGTTCTGCCCGTGCATAATAGCACTCCTGTTTAATTCTTTTAAAGTTTTTCTCACATTCATGTGACTAATGAAATGAAACATTCTTTTTCGTCAAGTCTCACAACAAATCACTTACAGTGCTAAAGTCTTGTATGTATCAGGAACAGTAACTGACCACACCAAGAAATGAGCGCACCATAGAAACATCTTGTGAGGGATCTGCATTTGACAGCACTTGTACTTTACCAGGATCTGGTGTCATACCCCCATCAGAAAAGATATGACCAAATAATTTTAGCTTAGTCTTATGGAACTCCCACTTGTCTGCATTCAGTCAAACCATCTTCAGCAAGTGAACGACATACTGGTATAAGAGCTTTATCATGTTCTTTATGTAAAGCTCCAAAAACCAACATGTCATCGCTGTGATTGAACGCATTCATAACAGGCTGTATGATGTGTCGAATGATATCCTGAAACAGCTCTGCAGTGGATGACACCCAAAAACATAGTCTTTAGTATTGAAACAGACCAACATGTGTAGAAAGGGTTGTAATGTACCTGCAATCTTCTTCACGTTCTAACTGATGATAACCTTTATTTAAATCATGGAGAGAGAAGAACTTTGCACCATTTAATTGCTCTATCATGTCAGCAATGTGTGGACGTGAATGTCATTCTCATTCAATTGCCGTGTTTGCCTGATGCATGTCAACGCATATGCATACAGCTCCTTCCCTATCCATTTTAGGCACTACTACTATGAAAGAAACACCTGGCGTTGGACCAGTTGAACGCTCAGTAATATCATGCTTAAGTAGCGCTTCAAGCTCTTTTTTAACGGCTTCTTGCAAATGAAAAGCAATTTGTCTATGTTTCTGAGCAACATGACAGATGTCCTCAATAATATGTAACTTTAATCTCATAGTCTTAAGCTTTCCCAAGCCATACAATAACAAAGGGAACTGACTTACTATTTTGTGGTAAGCATTCATGTTGTAATTCACGGAAATCAGTCCCAAACCAAAAGCTGTGCTGAAACTGAGTAGACAGGCACTTGATGCCAGGCCTTGAAGCACATGGATGGGTGCTTGCACTTTCGTTTAGTTGTGTTTCTTTGTCCCAACAAATTAACCTTGACTTTTTAAGGGCGTTGATGCAGCCAAGGTATACACTTTGTTTTTCGATGGCGTAAGTTGCGACTATGGAGAATGGAGATAAGCAATTGTATTTCTCCTCAGGCATAATGTTTATTAATGCACCACTGTCGATAATGAAAGGTATCGAACAACCATTTACTTTCAGTGTAATCTTTAGACAATGTTTGAATGAGTTTGGTGCTTTGGCATGTCAATTTTCTTTGTCTGACATTTCCCTTCACAGGCGGTCAAACCAACATGCGCACACTTTCTTAGGTAAACATCGACATGGCACAATCATTGCCATCACTTTCACTTGATACTGCTACAGCTCAACTGTTTGACAATAATTTAGATGGCGATCGACTTCGTTCAGTGTCGATTTGTCTTAACTGATGTCGCCGCTTGACCTTGTGAGTGTGCATCGAACGTTGCTTCTGGAATATTCTGGCTGTCATTTTGTCGTTGCACCGTGATGCACTTACTTTTTCCTTCACTTTGCAAACCCTCACAAAATGGTTCTTCTTCCCACAGCCTTTACATATTTGTCCAGAAGCAGGACATTTACCTTCTTGTGGAAACAAAAAATCTTCATCTAAAACACAACTTCTTTGCACTTGTAGACATCACTTTGTGTCCATCAGTCTTTTGTTTTGGCTTACTTTTCACACTCATAATGCATTCATTGTGAGCACCTCCGGCTCTATGTCAGCAGCTTGTCTATCAGCACGCTCTTCAGCCCCGGCAGCCATTAACACGTGCTCCAGACTAAGAGTTTCTCTCAGCATTTGTTGTCTGAATGAATCTAACAAGCATTTGTCAATAACTCTCAGACGCATACCTTCTTCATCATGAAATTAATTGAACTTACAAAGTTTGATAAGTGTGTCAAGTCTATCCACAAATTCAACAATAGTTTCACCAGCTTCTTGGCATTTTTGGTTGAAGATGTATATTTCGGAATCAACATCTGCATTGGATTAAACTTGAGAATCAACACTTTAACCTGACGATGTGAGATCTTCATCGGTTTGCAGCATTTTCTTTAGAACTTCTTTTACACCATCACCAGCAAGATTTTTGAGGTACTTGATAATCTCACATGTAACTTCTCCTGGAGAGACGGTAACTTGCCAGCATTAGGGGACACATTTCTATCTCTTTGCCCTTCGCTGCTGGAAGTTTCACCAGCCTGGGGTCACCCTGCACCTAACTGCTCCTGAACAGTAACTCCTCCTGAAAGGTCTGCAGGCTCCTTCCATCTCTCAGCAAGCAAGCTTCTAGGTGTGTCTGGTCAGGTATACAGCTCTTCCAGGAAGGGGTAGGCTCAGATGATATCCCTCAACTCTGGGAAGCTGAGTGTTAGGCAGACACCTGCTCTGGTTGTACAGCAGTCCTCTGAGTACTCTGCCATGCACTCCTTTCCTTGGTCATACAGAGAACTTGAACTGGAACAACATGTAGGGTAGTGGGGTGACATTTGTATACAGTAATAGCAGCCAGGAGATGAGTATCCATAGTCAGAACCAGTTTAAGGTGGTTCTCCTTTCCAGTGTCCTCTCCAGGCTACTCTTTAGACACAGCTTTTTCTTCAGCTTGTGGCCCCCACAACAAAGACACAAAGAGATGTGAGCTTTCTGCACTTAGCTTTCATGAGTCAAAATGAAAGTGTAATTAGGGAAAGACAAAAGGCTAGGGTTCACCTAAGGGGTACCCTTCACCTTATACAGCAGAGGCTTTACTCCCACCCTTTACCCCTATCATCCACCAAATGTCAGTCCTTCAGGAAGAAGAATCAGCAGCCCCACTATCAGCAAGACACCTATTTGAATTTCTTTCCCATTCTCTCCTCCCTTCAGTGTCTAGTTCTCCTCCCTATAGCTTGACTGATGTCAGCAATACTCTTCCACTGTCTGCGAAAACAGGGTTATCCAAAATGGATCCCTCAGGGTTTTATTACTCTGATTCTCACACACACACTCCATGCACGTACCACACAGGCTACACACACACAAACATATACAACATACACTTGGATTGTTAGCTCTAGAAGTTGGGTATGCGCATAGAAGCAGAACTTTACACAGATGGGCAAGTAGGCCTTCACTATAGTGACACAGATAAAGTCTTGCAGCAAGTATGGATTTACAAAATATAGTTCACTGCCACCACCATTCTATGTGCTAAACCCATACCATGGACAGTAGTCTACTGTGTGTCAATGAGAGAGTGCCTGGTGCGCCCCCCAAAACCACAGGAATTGCCCAGGACCTGACGCTTGTCATGAGACAGGCCTCGGCCTCCTAGCACATGGTAGATTAGGTTGGCTATGGGGCCAAAATATAAAATCAGGGTACCAGGGCCGGGAAACTTGACTGTAAACCATGCAAGAGACATTCAGTGACAATCCAGCTTTCTGTCGACCCTTTTTAATGCTTCCTTCTTCCTGGTCCCATCTCAGGCTGCAGAAGTGATAGCAGCCAGAACAGATGTTTGGAATCTATTTGACAGCGATTCAAACTAGTCAGGATGTCAGTCCATTCCGCCCTTGAGTCTCTAAGATTCTTGTATCAACCCTTAAAGCGTCAATCCCAAGCCAGGGCTCCAGCTGCCTTTGCTTGCTCTCTGTATCCCTCTTGGGAAATGCTCTTTTAGAACCAAGTACTCCTGAGGTTTTCTCTCTGGCCCCACCTCCGCTGGTGTTCACCCAAACAGTTCTCTGTGGTTCTGCCACTCAGTGCACACAGTGCATGTTCCTATTGCCAGCAGCGGTATGCTCCTGCAGTACCACTTAAACATGAGACCAGCCTCCGAAAACATTAAGGTACTGAATCCAAGTTGCACGTACTGTCGAGGCTGTAAATTTGAATGCAAACTTTAGCAAAATTTGTAGCACGAACAAGTCTCAAATCATCAAATAATATTAGAATGTGTTTTGGGGTGGTTATTTCTATGACTGACATGTCCAGTTTTCGGAGGGCATCATTGTTACTCATTTCTGCTCTGATAATGCACCCTAGACATTATAAGGTGGAAACCCAATGAATTATTTGCATCTCTGCTATCGCGGCCGCCATGTTACTTTAAGTTGTGACTGGGAAACTGATTGCAGCCAGGAGGTATGTGTTTTACTTGGGGCATCTCTCAATTTGCTGCATTTGAAAATAAACCAATGCTCCTTGTTTTTTCCTCCAGGGCGCTATCATGATGTTTCCGAAGACACTCACTGGTCACCTTTCCTGACAACCAGCATCAGTTACATCAGATCAAACTACCCCCAGCCATGGAAGGAGGTATGATAGGAGGTGGTCAGATTATACAAACATTTTACAAGTGCCAAGGATCATGGGCCAGATGTACGACCAGCAAAATTGCGACTCGCAAATTGCGACTCATTTGCGAGTCGCAATTTGTGAGGTGCAATTTGCCATGTACAACAGTGTGTTTAACACTGTTTGCGATTCCCAATGGGGTCGCAAATTGCGAGGCTCATTAATATTAATGAGCCTCTTGCAATTTGCGAGCCCATTGGGAAGGGCAGGCCCTCCTAAGTATGGTGGCCTGCTGGGCTTAGCAAACCACCATGTCTGGGACTGCTTTTAAATAAAGCAGTTTTTATTTTTTTTAATGCAGCCCGTTTTCCTTAAAGGAAAATGGGATGCATTTAAAAAAAAATAATGAAACATTTTGTTTCATTTTTTAAGGGCAGGTAGTGGTCCCTGGGATTATGATGCCACTTTCCCACAGCCTTTCCATGTTGGCCTTTCCAACATGAAAAGGCTGTCATGAAATTGACTTTGGGGGCCCCTAGCAGGGCCCCCTTGCCCCCTGGCCCTCCGCTTCGGGGCCTGTGCTCCCCTAAATATCTCTGCACCGTTTGTCAGGCACCACATGGTGCCTGCCACACGTTTCAGGGATGTGCAAAAACATCAATTTTACAATTGTAGCTTGTGCTTTCGGCCTTTTCCACCCGCCGCACAAGCTACAATTGTAAAATGGATGTTTCCAACCGCACATAGGGCAGTCACATCCAAATTCTGCAGTCGGAACCGCCAACCTCTGGTCGGGCGGTTCTAGTCCACAGCGGTGTCCGTCAGACGCAGTCCGTCCGACATTCTAATAGGAGCCAATGTGTTTTATAGGCATAACAGTTAGAAAATATTCTAAGAAAATGAGTAGAAAGCTTCATAGTGCTCTTTTGGACAGCTGTGATAAATATCCTGCATACATTAATTAGATAATATTAAAGAATTTGGCAAGTTAGAATACATGTATTATAAGAGACAGCAATCCCTCCAACAAGTATAGAACTAATGTTACACAGAGCCGTATTTAGATCTGTGTCAAAAATCTCCAAGGGGAGAAACAATATATTTATTCAACACACAAATATGAAACACAAACGTCGACGACGTTTCGATCCCAACTAAGATAGGGGGATCATCATCAGGATGCATCGATATATGCCTGAGAAGTGCCTGTGTAAGGGGGTGGTAGGGGCAGGGGGAGGGGAAAAGGCAAAGGGATAGTTGGGATCGAAACGTCATTGACCTATACATCTTGACTCCAAACAGTTACTTTTGGATTTATGAGGAGCACAAGATGTTTCTCTGTATTGTGACTGTTTTTAATATGCAATTATTGACTGAGTCATTACATATGTAAATGCCTGAGGTTTGGAAATCTGCTGATTTCCAACCTTTATCCCACTGTATTTTTGTATATGGATTTTGGTTTGTATTTCATATTTGTGCATTGAATAAATGTATTGTTCCTCCCCTTGGAGATTTTTGACACAGATCTCAATACGGCGCTGTGTAACATTGATTCTATACTTGTTGGAGTGACTACTGTCTCTTATAATACATTGCTTACCCTTGGTCCCTCTCAACTTATAGGGTTCCCTTGTTTCTCTACAAAGTCAAAATACATGTCAAATCACTTGCATTTGGAAGATGTTACCAGCTTTTTATTTCTGTTCACCCACCTGACAGACAAAATGTTCCCATAGACTTTAATCGAGTCACCCTCTTTTCAAACTTATATCACCCTCCAAAAAAGTGTTTGTTCCCTATTGACCTTAAAGGGATCACTCAATCAAACCCTTAGCTGCTGAGGTTTTTCCACGCCTAATGCAGAGGCCATTTTTATGTTTGGGGCACTATGCAATTAGGCCCTCCTCATTTTTTTCCACAAGCCATATTTGCATAATTTTTTTCCAACATCTGCCATCTTTTATGGCAGGAAGACGCCATGTTCACTTTGGAGACCCTCAGGGATCCTCCTCATCCCCACTCTTGTTTAACATCTATGTTCAACCTTGATTAAGAAACTGGATCATAAGGGTTGAAATTTGTTTACCTATGCAGATGACTCTGAGATACTTCTACTTTTGGAATACCAACTTGCGTTCCAAAATCCAATGCATTTTATCTGGAACTGGATGGGGAACAAATGCTTAAAAATAAATGCTGAAAAATAGAGATGGTAGTTTCTAATAACAAACCAAATCTATTACGTGACCTATACTGGTCTCATGAGATAGGCTGATTACCAACCCCAATAAACTTGGCTAAAATACTGGGGATGGTTAGAGATTCTAAGCTTTTATTGAAATCCTCTATCTCATCAGTGATATCAAAATGTGTATTCATACTGATACAGATCAGAATGGCTGGTGCCTTTTAAACTTCTGATGCTCTCAAAACCATGGTGGTGACTTTAATTGACTCAAGACTAGATTATGCCAATTCTTAGCACCTCAGCATCCCGTCTACAGTGCTACACAGGCTTCAAGTCATTCAAAACGCAATGGGGCGCCTCCTGCTATACTCGCCTAAAAGAGCTCATGGATCTTCACTTCTGAAATACCTTTCTTGGTTGCCAGTGATATTCAGAGTGTAATTTAAAATGTTATGCATTGTATTTAAGATGTTGCATGACTAGCCCCATCATTTATTTTGAAACACATCACAAGATATATTTCATCATGCACACTGTGGTCCACAGCACCACATCATCATTTCAGTTTTAAGACGACTGGAAGGTCAAACCTTTTTGTTCTGTGCACCTAGTCTTTGGAATTCTCTTCTGCTTTCGCTTAGGACCAAAACAGAACTACTTGTTTCAGGAGAACAATGAAGACCTGGCTCTTCACACAAATTTTGAACTGCTAACTCAAGTTACACTTGTAAAAATGCATTTTGTAAGCAGCCGTACAGAGCAGAATCGTACCTCTCTACGGGCCGCGTTTCCGAAGGACCGATTACGATGCTGGATTCGGACAACCTTTCCGAATCATGCCGTCTGACTCCCTGCACTCGGAGGCTTCTCAATCAGGCCCATGGGGGTACCCATGGGTCCCCCTTACCAGTCATGCACAGTGTGGCAGGCACCAGAGGGTGCCCACCACAGGGTGCCCGAGTTTCCCCAGCCACTCCTTTCTTCAATGGGAGCCTATGCATTCGGTCAGAACATAGACTCCCATTGACGTTAATGAGAGTCTAACCAAATCATATCTGGAAGCATTCGGATGCATCGAGTCGGTCGGAAACCATTCCCAAACCGATTCGGTCGGGAAGATTTCCAAACCGCATCGGGATCGGGCCCTTAGAATATAGTCAAAACACAGCGAAATTTTGGATTTTGGTGAAACAAATGGGGAAAAGTGCTGTGCAGAAATGTGAGGAAAATGTGTGATTTTAGCAAATGTTTGATTTTTTCATGGCATTCTGAGTAAGAAAACATAGTGAGATCCACAGAAGTCACACCACTGTGGACTCCCCTGATGGTCTAGGTTTTGAAATTGTATGGGCTTGGTAGGTTTCACTGGGTAATCGCCTAGCCCCTGCCCAGGCGCCCTGGCTACCCACATCGCCAAAATGGGTTGATTTTTATGGGGATGGTTTGTTGTCACTACAGTGCATTTTGGGACCTTTCCAGTCATGGACGCTAGGTCCAGCTGCACAAGTGAGGTACTGTTTCATGTGTGGGAACACTGGGTGGTAGGAAGTTTGAAGACCCCCCGATTCCAGAAATTTCATTCACTGAAATATGAGGATAATAGGTGATTTTTGCCAAAGTGTGAAGTTTGCAGGGCATCCTGGGTAAGGGAAGATAGTGGGTTCCATACAAGTCACACCACCTTGGACGCCTTTGGGTGTCTAGGTTTCAGAAATGCCTGGGTTTAGTAGGGTTTCTTGGTTGTCGGATGTCTCGATCCCCAATAATGCAACCATTCAGCATGGCAAGTAAGAGAAAATAGGGATATTCCTCCACTCTGGCCCATATGGCAAACTAGACATAAAATAATCCACATTTTCTTTCCCTTGGCATGAGGAGAGGTTGGGAAGGTTATAGGGCCCAGGTGAGCACAAAGAATGTCGGGGCTTTAGGGATGAGGGATAGGTCTGATGCCTGGGTGGTGACACACACACACATATATATATATTCACTGAAAAAACCATAGGTTTTAGGGACAGTTATAGTTAGTTGGACATTTCACTCGTACAAAACCATAGAAATTCCCCCGTTATAGTTAGTTCAGCTAACTATAACTCGCGCCCCCGCAATGCACTGCTGATGACGTCACATATTACATCACTCATGACATGGTCAGTGACATCACTGATGACATCACTGATGACATCTCAAATGACATCACTGATGACATCATCCAGTGACTGTGTGTTTCTGTAAAGTTTAAATATGTTTAATATATATAGGGAAAGGCGTATTGAAGAATGAGTGGGTGTATAAGTGTCTGAATGGATGATTTAGTACGTGAGTGACTGACTCTACAAGTGAGTGATTAAACGTATCTTACTGAATGCATGGGTTAGTGACTAAACTGTGTGAATGTCTGTATCCGTCTGTTTGTTGGTGTGTAAGTGGATGCATGGATTTGCGAATAGCTACATGGGTGTCTATATGGGTTATTGATTGGTTCTCTGAGTATCTGTATGGCTGCCTGAGTGTTTGTGTGGGTGGGGTGTGTGTGACTCTGTACATAGATGTGTGAGTGGGTGATTCACTGGGTGCATGATTTCAAGAGTGCATCTGTGATGGACTGCTTGGGTGGGTGAGTGTGTGTATGGGTGTGTTAGTGAGTGAATGTATATCTCAGTGGTACATGTGCGAGTAACTACATATGTAAAAGGCAGTATATATGTGTGTTAGAGTATTTAAATGGCTATAAGTGAGAGTGTGTGATAGTGAGAGTGGCTGTATGGATGCGTGTGTGCTTGTATCAGTTATTGTATAAGAGCGTAAGAATGTGCTAGTATTTGTATGAGTAAGTGAGCTGGTGTGTGTATAACTGTATAGGTGAGTAAATGGGTGTGTGATTAATTTTTTGCATGACTGACTAGGTGTGTGAGTACCTCTATGGATGAGTGGCGGTGTGTGAGTGTTTATATAGGTGTATGAGTGCATATGATAGTCCTGTACTGAGTGACTGTAAGTATGAGTGACTGTATGGGTGAGTGAGTGGATGTGTGTGTAGACCTAAGAATCAGTGAGTGGGTATGTAGTTTTTGGTGTTGGAGTGCCTATGGTTTTGAGAATGGCAGTCTGTAATTTAGAGTGGGTGTATCAAAAGTTATATTAGGGTGTGAGAAGATGCATGAAATTATCACATGGATGATGTCATCAGTGATGTCATTGGAGATGTCATCAGTGATGTCATCAGTGATGTCACTGACCATGTCATGAGTGATGTAATATGTGACGTCATCAGCAGTGCATTGCGGGCGCGAGTTATAGTTAGCTGAACTAACTATAATGGGGGAATTTCTATGGTTTTGTACGAGTGACATGTCCAACTAACTATAACTGTCCCTAAAACCTATGGTTTTTTCAGTGAATTTCAAAGGTTTTTAAATGCTAATTTCTTACTATAACGTGTCTGAAATCTATGGTTTTTTCAGTGAATTTCAAAGGTTTTTAAATGCTAATTTCTAACTATAACGTGCCTGAAACCTATGATTTTTTAAGTGAATTTCAAAGGTTTTTAAATGCTAGTTTCTAACTATGCCTACAGAGGTAGGACATGTGAAGAAAGAAGAAAAACGCACAGAAAGAAGCAAAAGATGTGCAGAAAGAACCAACAGAGGAGCAGAAAGAGGCCTTGTTGCAAAATCATCCTGTGCCCACAACTTTTTCAGATGGGTACTGGTGGTAACTGACTCTGACTAACCAGAGCCAGTGCTATGCTAAAAGACACTTAGAATACAGTGAAAACACCTACATACACTAGGGAACACTATGCGTTGGGGTACCCCTGTGATTAGCATGACCTCCTCTGCAAGTCCCTAGTACATAATAGGGCAGGGGGATTAAAACGACCTCTTAAAACGCGCTACAGGGCGCGTTTGCACAGTGGTGAAGGGAGGGGGGGCCTGAGGTGACATGTGTGCAAACGCGCCCCGTGGCGCGTTTTAAGTTGCGGGATTAAGTCCCCTTTAATCCTGAGGGTCCCTGGGGCCCAACTAGCCCCCCACGTACCTACAGTTAGGACCACAGAGCTGAGTTGCAGAGAGGCGTTCCGAGGCCATGTACCTTTTTTCACCTCTCTGCAACGCAACTCTGTTGTGCTTAGTGAAGGTACCTGGTGGGCTAGTTGGCCCCCAGGGTCCCTCAGGATTCAAAGGGAATTAATTCCCCAACTTAAAACGCACCACAGGGCGTGTTTGCGCACATGTCACCTGAGGCCCCGCCCCCTACATTCACCACTGTGCAAACGCGCCCCGTGGAGCGTTTTAAGTTGGGGGATTAGGTCACCTTGAATCCTGAGGGTCCCTGGGGCCCAACTAGCCCACCAGGTACTTCCAGTAAGCACCACAGGCCTGCGTTGCAACGCCTGTAACAAATTGTGCAGTTGTGTTTAGGTAGTGAGGAGGGTCGTACTGGGGGTAGTGTTTTAGGGTTTAGGGTAGTGCAGTGGTGTTTGTGTAGTGTAGGGGGTCATGCTGGGGGTAGATTTAGGGTTTAGGGTAGTGCAGTGGTGTTTGGGTAGTGTAGGGAGTCGTGCTGGGGGGAGTGTTTTAGGGTTTAGGGTAGTGCAGTGGTGTTTGGGTAGTGTAGGTGATAACGCCGATTCTTATCTAATTATCTATAAGAACCTTCTGGCCGCCAAGATCTTTTTACCTGTTGTATAGTGTAAAGGAGAGAATCTCATCAGGTTAGATATCAGCATTCATTTTGTCTGAAAGGACCACTGACTCCGAATTCAAGTTTGAGAATTTATTATCGCCAAAAATAACTGAACGTGCAGGCACCTCAACACGAGGTTAAAGAAATAGATGGGCACTAATACAAATAATAATCTACGCAGGAGTCTCATCCGACTCAGGATAAGAAGAATAGACAGTTCTAGGAGGACCAACCAGACTATGATTGCTCCTATTTCTAAGTTGCTCTTCATGGGCCTAAACAAGCTTAAAATCAATTGCTGTCCTTACACTAACGCTAAGTGACATCCCTGCATAACGATTTTCCCAGGCAAGAAAGAATAAAAGGTGTCAGCTGTGAAGACTTCCTAAGAAGTGCAATCACCATATACCTAAGCTCAGCTCTGTCCTTCTCGCAGGTCTCCCCTACCGCTTCTCTGGCCTCCTCCCTCAGGGCACTATCCCTAATACAAAACCATACTACAAAGGTACACGCCTTGTTTACGCCCTCTTGGCCAGGTCTTCTTTCTTGTGCTTTTCCATTGAAACGGTGACTTCATCCTGGACGGTTTCGTTGACCTTGAGTCCCAGGCGCCTTCTCCGCTGAAAGTATCATCCCTAAATTCCATTGCACTCCCCGTACCATGCCTCCCATCTTTCTAACTTTTGAAAACAAAGAGTTAGTCTTTACTAACGAGACATGTGTCCTTGCACCTGCAACAAAAGATACGGTCAACAGAAACCTTCTACTGTGCTAATTAAATCTACCGTTTGTGCCCAGAGAGCCTTTCCAAGAGAAACCCTTTTCGGCCTACATTATAAGCTAACATAAGAATATACCAGGCCTTCCTTAAGCATATATGTAGTCAGGCCCTTACATATAACTTTTAAACACACATCTTACTTTTCCCTATAAGCATATTCATTACGATTCATTATGCAAACAATGAATTACATGTGCAACTTTAATATGGTGCACGTTTAAACTACTGCAATTACATTACATACACGAACTAATTCCTCTATGCATTATGTTCACACAATTCAAAAAGCATTACATTACATCATTATCCTAACACCATTATACTGCTGAATTCACTTCGTTTCAGTGAACTATTCATTCTTTGCTAAACATGCATGAGTATACAATGAATATAAACGAATATATGTCTGAATACATGTGGGTGCGGCCTATCAGTGATTATGATGCACCCCTACAATTCACAAGAACATTTCGCTCTATCAGTTCCCCCTTTGATGACTCCTGTCATCACATCCCATTCTACTCCCTCGGAGAAGGAACCGACCTAAACAGAACTTGTTCCCATCTTCCCTGATCTGAAGTTCTCCATGCTCTTGAGCCTTTTATACTGATTGTCCTGCAGTCTTGCCAATCTCATGTCATTTTCCCTCAAAGCTCTCTTGACTCTGCCTGCTCGATACCATTTGTAGGCCTTGATCATAATCCACAAGCCAGCCACACAAACCACCAAGATAAGGAGTGGTCTCAGGAAGTACCCAAGGAATCCCTTTCCTAGGTTTGCAAACCAACCTCCCACTTGACCAAAACCCTTTCCGACCTTTTCCCAGGCCCCTTCCTCGGTCAAATCCGCTATCTTTGTGTGGACCATAGTGATGTTACTTATATATTTCTCCAGATCCTTGCTACGGTCTGGTATATAAGTGCAGCACTCTTGAACCTTCAGCATTTTACAGACTCCGCCCTCTTTTGCCAATAGGACATCCAAAGCAAGGCGATTCTGCAAAACCATTCCCCTTATCGACAACATCTCTCCTTCCACCAACACCAACGATTTTGCTGTGTTCATCGAAAATTCATCCACCACCGTCGCTAACCTCCGGATCTTCACATCATTCAAGACTACTCCTAGACTAGGTATCATAGCTCCAAAGATATCCCCCACAACGATTCCTGCACTTGCAGCTCTTCTCGTTCTTGAATGCTCTCCACCCTCCAGAAGATTTAAGTCTTCTGTATGGTAAATCTTTGGAAATATTATTGACAAATAACATGTTCCATACCAATTTGCAGGCAACCTCACATAAGCATTCTTCCCACATACGTAATACACCGTAGGTATCACTTGTACAGGACCTTGGAGAAAATCTTTTGCCTCATCTGCCATGGTGAAAACGTGATCACAAGTACTCTGTCCCACTGGAACCTTTTCGTAGTAAGTCTGATAACGCCTTATACACAACTTACCCCTCTGCTCCTTATCTAACGCTATAGGACCATAGCTTCCCTGGTCTTGTGCAACCGTTCTTCCTCCGTCCAATCTGTCCTGTGATGCCCTAAATCTCGGGATTCAGTCAGCTTTCTATACCTATCTTCAACCTGATCTACAAACTTTCTCTCTACATCCGACATCAAACAAGTCAGATTGTGCCTGTGTGCGAATGCTGTATCCAATTCCAAACTCGGTATGAAGTACTTCCTCAGTCTGTCCTCGGTCTTATAATAGTCATACTTATTCAAATGCTTGTAAGCTGGAACTTCAGGAAGTACTGCGTCGAAATTGGAAAAGAAATACTCGAACTGATCTCTCTCATAAAACAAACTAAGCAAAAGACTACAAGAAATACCATAAGTCAGTGGAAGATGATGATATCTAATACCCTCATCCACCGAAGTAGGCAACTGCATACACACATAACAATCTTTCGCATCCATCACGTCAACATACTCATACAACAACTTAGCATACGCATTAAGCTTAAAATCACCCTTAGACAAATCTACATGTAATCTACGACTTTCTTCTAATATCATAGCTCTATCAGCTGCCCTGTCTACCCCCTTCTGACTAGGTGTGATAGGTGTAGGTGTCCCTGTCACTGCCTCTACTTCTGGCTCATGCGAACCAGTATATGAGACTACAACTACTATGATTATTGAAATTATCACACTACTTATAAGAATGCCTATAATCCACTTTGCTCTACGATTGGGATTTCCCGGCTCCATGATTTCGAAAGTTCTCAAAAAGTCTTGGTTATCGCAAAGAACTCAGAAAAGTCTCTGTCCTTTATTTATGACTTGCTTAACCAGCTCGAGCAACCATGAAATCTCCGGGCTTTCCCTTTCCGATCACAACTTATTTACACAGTCCAGAAAAAGACTTCCCTAGTTTTCGTTCCTCTTCTTGTGGAAAGTCCCTAAGTTTATTCTTCTTCCACTTGGACCTAGGTTATCTTCTTCTTTTAGACTTTTATTTACAGTTCATTACTGATCCATAATGAGATCCTCATTAAGCACGACCAGAACGTGATACAAAAGTTCAAGACGCAAAAGCAGCACTTCGTGTGAAAACGGCTCAGCTCCGAAAGGCGGGAATTCGACCCGATGCAAAAGCAAGTTTCGGACTTCACTCAGAAGTGGGGGATTCGGAATCGTGAGTGTCAGTGTTCCGTCTATCTCGAACCCTGGCATCCGCAGCACCACCTTCACCACCAGTTTCGGGCTCCGACTGAACACTTCCACTGACTTCAGTCTCCCTGTATTCACCACCCCCTGCATCAAACACAGTGTAAGTCCACTCAGGGGTAGAGTATCTGCGACAAGGCACTCTTGTTCTCTTGGACCTTCGCCGACTGTCTTGTGCTTGGTCTTCGTCGCTTGCTTCGGTTTCAGATACTTCGGACACTGGAGCAAGGTCTCTCTCAGGTGCTAACCTCAGGTTCAGTCGCCTCTGTCTTTCAGGCCAACTTTCAGCACTTCTGTTCGTTCGTCTGCCTTCTCCTTCTATGCCCAGTGCACTACTTCCTCTTTCTGCTGCATTTGACTCTTCTCCGCCCACTGCACCTTCTCTTTCTTCGGTGCCTGAATCAGGGTTCGAACTGTGGAAACCCCCTTCAGCTTGCTCTAGTGCACCACCAGCTGTGTCAGCGACCCTTACAGCTTGACTTGTCCTCTCATGTGGCCCTACCACGTCAGCTGGGTTTTCATTTACGAGAGGAGCTGTTTCTTCCAAGGGTGCTGGAACTCTGCGGGTATGGGAAGCATGCACCCAGTTCGGCAATCCTCCACACTTTACTGCTGTGTTCGTGATAAGTATCACCTGATACGGGCCACGCCAACGGGCATCCAAGCAACTCTTCCTCACGTGCTTCCGGACGAGCACCCAGTCACCGGGACACAAGTCGTGGCACAGATCACTCGAGGCTGGAACCACAGCTGCTTGCACCTGCTGGGATACAGAACGGACCACATCAGAGAGTCCTTTACAATAATCGAGAATCAAATCATCAGTGATGTTTATCAAGGCTGTAGTTGGTACTGCTGGCAGTCTCATTGCCCTCCCCATTATTATTTCATGGGGGGACAACCCGGTCTTTCTGTCTGGGACACTTCGCATGCTCATGAGCACCAGTGGCAAGGCGTCGGGCCATTTCAGGGATGTTGAAGAACACATTTTTGCCATCCGGGCTTTCAAAGTTCCATTAACTTGTTCCACCATCCCAGAAGCCTCTGGTCTGTAGCTACAGTGGAGTCTCTGGTCAATGTTCAATGCTGCACAAAGTAACTTCATGATTTCGCTATGGAAGTGCCCACCTCTATCTGATTCCAAAGAGGTCGGGATCCCGAATCTAGGGATAAGCTCCCTCAACAGTAATTTAGCCACTGTCAGAGTGTCACACCTTCGTGTGGGGTATGCCTCCACCCACCGTGAGAATATACATACTATCACTAGAATGTACCTCAAGCCATTGCACCTAGGCATCTCCACGAAATCCAGCTGTAATCTATTGAAGGGCCCTCCTGACCTTCCAATATGACTCAGTGTGACTACAGTTTTCTTTCCAGCATTCATCTGTTGACATGTAACACACCTCTGACATACCGTCTCAGCCATTGCTCGGAACCGTGGGTTATACCACGTCTGTCTGAACACCCTCATCATTGCGTCTCTACCCAGGTGTGCCTGACCATGTATCAATCTTGCCATCGGACTCAGCAATTCTTCCGGCAACACAGCTCTCCCATCGTTTGATACCCACACATCCACCTCTCCTCTCTCGCAACCAGCTTTGATCCAGCCCTCTCTTTCCTTGGTTGAGACTTCATCTTGCAATCTCTTAAGCTCTTCCCAAGTGTCTGCCATGGCCAACATTATGCTGAGATCGGTTCCCTCTTGGCTCTCTTCTATCTCCCTGCCTGTGTATATGCATCCTTGTTCTGCGCAGAAGCGGGCTACCTCATCTGCGTAGTTATTACCCAAGGATACAAAGTCCTCCCCCTTCCCATGGGCTGAACACTTTACAACAGCGATTTCTTTCGGATGCTGTAATGCTTCTAACAATTGTCTTACATATTCTCCATTACGAATGGGTGAGCCAGATGATGTCAAAAATCCCCTCTGAGACCATAACTGCCCGAAGTCATGCACCACGCCAAAGCCGTATTGGCTGTCTGTGTAAATCGTGATTCGAGTTCGATCAGCGGCCAAACAGGCACGGGTCAAGGCAATGATCTCAGCTACCTGCGCGGAGCGTACTCCTTCTAGGCAAGCGGCGTCGACCACTCCTGAAATAGTACATACAGCAAACGCTGCTCTCAATTGCCCCACACTGTCTCTTAAGCATGAACCATCGACAAAGAAAATTTCATCTGGGTCATCCAATGGCTCATCGACAATGTCAGGTCTCGGTTTGGTGCAAAGTTCGGTCACATCGAGACAGTCATGGTCCTCACAATCTTCATCATCTGTGTTCGGTATAGGCATCAATGTCGCAGGGTTCAAGATGGAGCACCTTTTCAGAGTCACATTCTCTGCGGCAAGTATGACTTGCTCGTACCTTGTTAACCTATTGTTCGTTAGGTGCTGGGTCTTGGTCCTGGTCATTAATAACTCAACCGAATGTGGTACATGTACAGTCAATGGATGTCCCATTACAATGCTTTCACATCTTTCAATGCTGACACCTGTTGCAGCAACGGATCTTAGACATCCGGGCAACGCAGAAGCTACTGGATCTAAAGTAGCTGAAAAATAAGCAACTGGTCTACGGACACCTCCATGGTTCTGAGCTAACACTGCTAATGCACATCCTCCTCTCTCGTAACAAAACAATGAAAAGGCCTTGTTGTAATCAGGCATTCCCAGTGCGGGAGCCCTGCACAAATCATCTCTCAACTGCAGGAATGACATCAAGCACTCCTCGTCCCATGGTACCGGATCACTCACATCCTTGTGTGTAAGCCTCTGCAGAGGCTTTGCTCTCAAGGAGAAACTAGGAATCCACTGTCGACAATAGCCAACCATTCCCAGAAACATCCTAACTTCCCTCTGTGTAGTGGGTACCGCCATGCTCATTATTGCCTCAATTCGATCTGGTGACACCTTCCTCTTGCCTTTTTCTAATCTGTGTCCCAAGTACTGTACCTCATTCAAACAGTACTGCAGCTTGTTCGGGGACACCTTATGTCCATTCTCTGCTAAGTGGTTCAACAAGGCTACTGTGTCAATTCTGCAAGCATCTTCTGTTTCTGAGGCAATGAGCAAGTCATCTATGTACTGCACGAGAACTGAGTTCTGCGGCAACACAAGACTCTCAAGGTTCTTCTTCAGGATCTGGTTAAAGATCGATGGACTTTCCGTATACCCTTGAGGGATACGACACCATGTTAACACGCGATTCTCTAGCCTAAATGCAAAAAGAAATTGGCTTTCCTCGTGGAGCGGTATCGAAAAGAAGGCTTGACACAAATCGATAACCGTAAACCACTCGGCTTCACATGGGATCTGGAACAGTATTACTGAAGGATTCGGTACCACTGGACAACAAGGGACAACTATCATGTTGACCTTTCGCAGGTCTTGCACGATCCTGTATTTCCCGCTCGGTTTCTGTAGTCCCATTATGGGTGAATTACAGGGACTACCTCTGATCTCCTTCAAAATACCCTTCTCAATGAAAGTCTCGATCACAGGTTTTATTCCTGCAATCGTTTCTATCGATAAATTGTATTGAGGTGTTCTGGGGAAATCAACATTCTGTTTCACCTCAATCCGCACTGGTTCAACCCCTCTGATTAAACCTATTTCGTCTCCTGCGAAATCCCACACCACAGGCGACACTGCGTCTCTCAGATCATGTGGAAGTTCTTCCACAGTCACCATTGGGTACAGATCTATACACAGATGCTGATTGGCCATCTTAAAGTCAGCATCATCATCTCTCGTCTGGACCTCCACTCCTCGTGGTGTACAATAAATCGTGCAGTTCAATTTGCACAACAGATCTCTTCCCAAAAGACAAACTGGACTCGTGTCACATACTACAAACTGATGTCTAGTTTGGAAAGTACCTATCTTTACTAAGATCGGTTCTGTCAATGGGCTGCTCATCTTCTTGTTCGCTACTCCGACAACCTGGATTGATTGTCCCGAGAGGGGTAGGTTAGGGACTACTGCAGATCTTACAGTAGACCGGGTAGCTCCAGTATCAACCAAAAGTGTTGCAGGATTGCCCTCAATCTCTGCCTCTACAAAAGGTCCTCTCTGGTCTACCTCCAAGACCGCTCCAAGTGTGCAGTCTTCCTCCCCTCTCAGGCACCGTCAGGATAAAGGGTCTAAGCTATCCTCAGCATAGCGTTCGAACAGGGGCATCTGTTGGTACGTTCGTGTTCCTTGTGAAAACCTTGGAGCTTGGGGAATCTGAGCATGAGAATTGTAAACCCCCCCTTTCATCGTTCTAGGTCTCGTTATTGTGTTAACCACCTCTTGCGCGGGTGCCTGAGCCCCCTCTTCCTCTTCCTGTACCTGATTAGCTGGGTTCAAAGGACACTCGCGTTTCCAATGTCCGACCTGGCGACAAAGATGACACGCAGTGGTCTTCTTTAGTGTGGCCACGTCCACTCCTGTCTTGGGGTCTACTGGTTTTCCCTTTCCCTGTACCTGCCCATTCTGGTTTCCCTGGAAATTTCCTTGCTTTCTCCCCAAGGTCCCTCCACTAGGCTGATTCTGTGCTGTCTGCATCTGGACAAGCATCAATTTGTCTTTTAGCTTTCGATGTTTTGAATCCACCTCATCACTACAGTATCTCGCGTACCGCAAAGATTTCATCTAGTGGCTTGTTCTGCCAGCAGATCAAATGGTGCTGTATCATGAGGCTGATTTCCCCTCTCAGACCCGTTACAAACTTTGAGACAAACTGTCCCATATCCTTAGGGTCCAAAACATCTAACCCACTATACTGTTTAAAAACTTGCAGAAGTCTTTCATAGTATTCATGCACCGTTTCCTTGGGTTCTTGTACAGTCCGATCTATCTTAACCCAATCTATATCCTGAGGTGAAATCTTCGACTTCAACCATGTAATCACCTGCTCATACTTTTTCATGACATCAGGTGATGGACCATTTGTAACCGCCTCTCTTTTCGGTTCCGAAGTCGGCCACTCAATAGCGACTTTACATGCTGTCCACAAATCTCCTGGTACCACTATGTCAAACAAAGTGTTCAAATCAATCCACAATACTTTTGAAATCTTCACAAACCGCTCAACCTGCTTGTACCACTCCACCGGTTTTTCCCTCAGCCGAGGAAAATCATTTGTAAATGCAGCCAAATCACCTCTATTCCACGGCACATGCACGTACCCTCCATTCTGTACTTCTCGTAAAGGAAAATTTCCTACACCCGTCGCCCCCCTCCTGGCGGCGGCGTTTCTCCTTCTGCTCTCTTTACTGGTTTCTTTTTGGACCACCTTTCTTCCCATTTGTCCAACAAAATCCATATTCTCATTCCTATGATCAGGTCTCTGGTGTGCGTCTTTAATCCTGTGATTCTTTTCTCCTCCAACTCCTGATCACTGTAATGCAATCTGTGTGGTCCCTGTAACGCTTTAGTTTTATTCAGGTCCACCTCATATCTTTTGGCCAAATCCCTCAATCTATCATGTGCCATTCTAGCTTTTCGAGTCACATCTTTTGCTACAAACAGCAGCTCATCTGATCCATAGATTTCTATCCTTTCCAAAGGCAGACCCCCACTGATCATTTCGTCTACCTCTGCTTTCAGCCTCACTACGTCTAGCAACCTTGCCTGTACTGCACTCCTCAGTACATCTCGACAACCTGAGCCGTCCCGCTCATCACAGTCACTATTCTGTCCTTGTGACCTATTCCCTTCCATATTCCTGGAACCTGGTCTGTCTTCCGAGACATTTTGTGCCCTATCTCTTTGCATCCTATCCTCTTGGTTCGTTACTGTTGGTGTCCACTCCCTCAAAGCTGACTTAGATTCCCGTAAAGACCTCGGTCTTTCCGGTCTCTCCTCTTCTCGCCCACATGAAGAGTCCGCAGTAGCCGGTAACGGCGTACTTGTGTCTATTGGTCTTGGGAAATGAACCACCCTTACTCCAAACCCATTCCCACTCTCACTGTTTCCTTCTTCCCTTCTCATCGGCACGGAGCTCCCTTCTCTCACTCGGTCTGGGTCATATACCGGTACTATAGGGCCAATGGTAACCGGTACTGTCAAGGAGTCCGGTAATCTTGTGTTCCCCCAGGAGGCTGTGTTATCATAGACGCCGTAGCCCCCTCCGTTCCTGTGGAAATTCTTCCCACCACTCTCATGCTAGTCTGGTTCTGACTCTCATCAACTATTGCCACTGCTGGGGTTGTCTTTCCCTCTTCTGAATCTGGGTTAAATGGTGGTGGCCTCTCCGCCAACATCCTATCCAACAGACTGTCATCTAAATCACTGTCATCCTCATCGATTCTTGTAATCTTTCCATTTTGTATCAGCAGTGGGTATAACTTATCTCCTTCGATCGTGTCTGCTCTCCACCTTTTCTCCAAGGCATCCCATTTTGCATCTTGAAATGCCCTGACCGATTTCTTCACCCTTTCCTGGCATCTGTCCTTCTTCCTATCATACGCTGCCCTTATCCACGCATGTAGTGCCTCAAACTGTGTTGGTCTAGGTAGTGGTCGTAATGAAGCCATTACACTCTTGAGCTGGTACAGCACCTCTAACCTGAAAGTACCATATCGAGGGAACGACAAATCTCCCTCTGTTTCTGTCATTTTATGCCAATTCTCGAGCCAAATTATAGTATGCAATCCTACATTCTTTGCCATATAATGTGCTGGTGTGTCCTCAGGAGGAGCTTCCTCTCCCTCCCGAACAACCACATGTCTATCACCTCTACAAAGTTCTCGTAAAGCTTTAAAACATTTCATGATGAATCAACTTTGTTATTCGTACTCAAAATGTCCGCTTTTACTTCCTGATTTCAATCCTCCAATCCCAGCGCGGCTCACACCAACCGGCCTATCGCAGCGCGGCACTTGTCTGACGTCACGTTTCCTCCGCTCGCAGCAGTTCCCCTCCTTTCTAATTCACTTGTTCTCACTCGCATCCGTCCCAATTATACTCTGAAATAATGTCCGTCCTACCGAACAATTACCTCTCTGACCGTCAGTCTTACCAATGACCGATCAGTCTCTTAAGCTTGTTGACCTCAATCTGGCAACCGTCTGTCCACGAACGACCGGACAATCGCCTCTAATACACTCGATAGGATTCAATCACTCGATGTTCTGCACACAATAACCTACGACCTGCGTTGGTTATTCACACACTCACACATGTGTCCCTATCTTCTGTGGGTCTGTCAATGACGTCTCGTGACCCCCACAACTCTGGTCAACGTTCTCAACTCTGGGTGTATTCTACACCACAATAAATCTCCCGGTCCCGCGCGCGCTCACGGTCCGTTTCTCAATCACACAACTCCGCTAGACATCACACAACAATAAAACACCGCAATCTACCAAACATCACTCTTTTCATACTCACTCTACTACGAACTGCTACTTCCGCCGCACCGTCACTCTCCGTCAGTTTTCCACGACCTCCGACATCCTTTTCCCGCGGTCCTCTGGATCAGCTTCACTCGGGCTCTATGGGGCAACTTAGTCTCCTATCTTGCTCTAGATCTCCCCTTACCATCAAAGGTAACCATCCTACTCTGCTACCAACTGATAACGCCGATTCTTATCTAATTATCTATAAGAACCTTCTGGCCGCCAAGATCTTTTTACCTGTTGTATAGTGTAAAGGAGAGAATCTCATCAGGTTAGATATCAGCATTCATTTTGTCTGAAAGGACCACTGACTCCGAATTCAAGTTTGAGAATTTATTATCGCCAAAAATAACTGAACGTGCAGGCACCTCAACACGAGGTTAAAGAAATAGATGGGCACTAATACAAATAATAATCTACGCAGGAGTCTCATCCGACTCAGGATAAGAAGAATAGACAGTTCTAGGAGGACCAACCAGACTATGATTGCTCCTATTTCTAAGTTGCTCTTCATGGGCCTAAACAAGCTTAAAATCAATTGCTGTCCTTACACTAACGCTAAGTGACATCCCTGCATAACGATTTTCCCAGGCAAGAAAGAATAAAAGGTGTCAGCTGTGAAGACTTCCTAAGAAGTGCAATCACCATATACCTAAGCTCAGCTCTGTCCTTCTCGCAGGTCTCCCCTACCGCTTCTCTGGCCTCCTCCCTCAGGGCACTATCCCTAATACAAAACCATACTACAAAGGTACACGCCTTGTTTACGCCCTCTTGGCCAGGTCTTCTTTCTTGTGCTTTTCCATTGAAACGGTGACTTCATCCTGGACGGTTTCGTTGACCTTGAGTCCCAGGCGCCTTCTCCGCTGAAAGTATCATCCCTAAATTCCATTGCACTCCCCGTACCATGCCTCCCATCTTTCTAACTTTTGAAAACAAAGAGTTAGTCTTTACTAACGAGACATGTGTCCTTGCACCTGCAACAAAAGATACGGTCAACAGAAACCTTCTACTGTGCTAATTAAATCTACCGTTTGTGCCCAGAGAGCCTTTCCAAGAGAAACCCTTTTCGGCCTACATTATAAGCTAACATAAGAATATACCAGGCCTTCCTTAAGCATATATGTAGTCAGGCCCTTACATATAACTTTTAAACACACATCTTACTTTTCCCTATAAGCATATTCATTACGATTCATTATGCAAACAATGAATTACATGTGCAACTTTAATATGGTGCACGTTTAAACTACTGCAATTACATTACATACACGAACTAATTCCTCTATGCATTATGTTCACACAATTCAAAAAGCATTACATTACATCATTATCCTAACACCATTATACTGCTGAATTCACTTCGTTTCAGTGAACTATTCATTCTTTGCTAAACATGCATGAGTATACAATGAATATAAACAAATATATGTCTGAATACATGTGGGTGCGGCCTATCAGTGATTATGATGCACCCCTACAATTCACAAGAACATTTCGCTCTATCATAGGGGGTCGTGCTGGGGGTAGTGTTTTAGGGTTTAGGGTAGTGCAGTGGTGTTTGGGTAGTGTAGGGGGTCGTGCTGGGGGTAGTGATTTAGGGTAGTGCAGTGGTGTTTGGGCAGTGTAGGGGTCGTGCTGGGGGTAGTGATTTAGGGTAGTGCAGTGGTGTTTGGGTAGTGTAGGGGTACTGCTGGGGGTAGTGTTTTAGGGTTTAGGGTAGTGCAATGGTGTTTGGGTAGTGTAGGGGGTACTGCTGGGGGTAGTGTTTTAGGGTTTAGGGTAGTGCAGTGGTGTTTGGGTAGTGTAGGGGTTCATGCTGGGGGTAGTTTTTTAGGGTTTAGGGTAGTGCAGTGGTGTTTGTGTAGTGTAGGGGGTAGTGTTTTAGGGTTTAGGGTAGTGCAGTGGTGTTTGTGTTGTGTAGGAGGTCGTGTGTTTAGGGTTTAGGGTAGTGCAGTGGTCTTTGGGTAGTGTAGGGAGTCGTGCGGGGGTAGTGTTTTAGGGTTTAGGGTAGTGCAGTGGTCTTTGGGTAGTGTAGGGGGTTGTGCGGGGGTAGTGTTTTAGGGATTAGGGTAGTGCATTGGTGTTTGGGTAGTGTAGGGTGTCATGCGGGGGGTAGTGTTTTAGGGTTTAGGGCAGTGCAGTGGTGTTCCGGCAGTGTAGGGGGTCATGCAGGGGGTGGTGTTTCAGGGTTTAGGGCAGTGCAGTGGTGTTTGGGCAGTGTAGGGGGTCGTGCTGGGGGTGGTGTTTCAGGGTTTAGGGCAGTGCAGTGGTGTTCGGGCAGTGTAGGGTGTTGTGCTGAGGGGTGGTGTTTCAGGGTTTAGGGCAGTGCAGTGGTGTTCGGGCAGTGTAGGGGTTCGTGCAGGGGGTGGTGTTTCAGGGTTTAGGGCAGTGCAGTGGTGTTTGGGCAGTGTAGGGGGTTGTGCAGGGGGGGGTGTTTCAAGGGTTTAGGGCAGTGCAGTGGTGTTCGGCCAGTGTAGGTGGTCTTGCTGTGGGTGGTGTTTCAGGGTTTAGTGCAGTGGTGTTCGGGCAGTGTAGGGGTCGTGCTGGGGGTGGTGTTTCAGGGTTTAGGGCAGTGCAGTGGTGTTTGGGCAGTGTAGGGGGTCGTGCTGGGGGTGGTGTTTCAGGGTTTAGGGCAGTGCAGTGGTGTTCGGGCAGTGTAGGGGGTCGTGCTGAGGGGTGGTGTTTCAGGGTTTAGGGCAGTGCAGTGGTGTTCGGGCAGTGTAGGGGGTCGTGCAGGGGGTGGTGTTTCAGGGTTTAGGGCGGTGCAGTGGTGTTTGGGCAGTGTAGGGGGTCGTGCAGGGGGTGGTGTTTCAGGGTTTAGGGCAGTGCAGTGGTGTTCGGGCAGTGTAGGGGGTCTTGCTGGGGTGGTGTTTCAGGATTTAGGGCAGTGCAGTGGTGTTCGGGCAGTGTAGGGGGTCGTGCTGGGGGTGGTGTTTCAGGGTTTAGGGCAGTGCAGTGGTGTTCGGGCAGTGTAGGGTGTCGTGCTGAGGGGTGGTGTTTCAGGGTTTAGGGCAGTGCAGTGGTGTTTGGGCAGTGTAGGGGGTCGTGCAGGGTGTGGTGTTTCAGGGTTTAGGGCAGTGCAGTGGTGTTTGGGCAGTGTAGGGGGTCATGCAGTGGGTGGTGTTTCAGGGTTTAGGGCAGTGCAGCGGTGTTCGGCCAGTGTAGGTGGCCTTGCTGGGGGTGGTGTTTCAGGGTTTAGTGCAGTGGTGTTAGGGCAGTGTAGGGGGTCTTGCTGAGGGTGGTGTTTCAGGGTTTAGGGCAGTGCAGTGGTGTTCGGGCAGTGTAGGGGGTCTTGCTGGGGCTGGTGTTTCAGGGTTTAGGGCAATGCAGTGGTATTCGGGCACTGTAGGGGGTCGTGCTGGGGCTGGTGTTTCAGTGTTTAGGGCAGTGCAGTGGTATTCGCGCAGTGTAGGGGGTCGTGCTGGGGCTGGTGTTTCAGGGTTTAGGGCAGAGCAGTGGTGTTCGGGCAGTGTAGGGGGTCGTGCTGGGGGTGGTGTTTCAGGGTTTAGGGCAGTGCAGTGGTGTTCGGGCAGTGTAGGGGGTCGTGCAGGGGGTAGTGTTTTAGGGTTTAGGGTAGTGCAGTGGTGTTTGTGTTGTGTAGGAGGTCGTGTTTTAGGGTTTAGGGTAGTGCAGTGGTCTTTGGGAAGTGTAGGGAGTCGAGCGGGGGGTAGTGTTTTAGGGTTTAGGGTAGTGCAGTGGTCTTTGGGTAGTGTAGGGGGTTGTGCTGGGGTAGTGTTTTAGGGATTATGGTAGTGCATTGGTGTTTGGGCAGTGTAGGGGGTCATGCTGGGGTAGTGTTTTAGGGTTTAGGGCAGTGCAGTGGTGTTCGGGCAGTGTAGGGGTCGTGCAGGGGTGGTGTTTCAGGGTTTAGGGCAGTGCAGTGGTGTTTGGGCAGTGTAGGGGGTCGTGCTGGGGGTGGTGTTTCAGGGTTTAGGGCAGTGCAGTGGTGTTCGGGCAGTGTAGGGTGTCGTGCACGGGTGGTGTTTCAGGGTTTAGGGCAGTGTAGTGGTGTTCGGGCAGTGTAGGGGTTCGTGCAGGGGGTGGTGTTTCAGGGTTTAGGGCAGTGCAGTGGTGTTTGGGCAGTGTAGGGGGTTGTGCAAGGGGTGGTGTTTCAGGGTTTAGGGCAGTGCAGTGGTGTTCGGCCAGTGTAGGTGGTCTTGCTGTGGGTGGTGTTTCAGGGTTTAGTGCAGTGGTGTTCGGGCAGTGTAGGGGGTCGTGCTGGGGGTGGTGTTTCAGGGTTTAGGGCAGTGCAGTGGTGTTTGGGCAGTGTAGGGGTCGTGCTGGGGGTGGTGTTTCAGGGTTTAGGGCAGTGCAGTGGTGTTCGGGCAGTGTAGGGTGTCGTGCTGAGGGGTGGTGTTTCAGGGTTTAGGACAGTGCAGTGGTGTTCGGGCAGTGTAGGGGTCATGCAGGGGTGGTGTTTCAGGGTTTAGGGCAGTGCAGTGGTGTTTGGGCAGTGTAGGGGGTCGTGCAGGGGGTGGTGTTTCAGGGTTTAGGGCAGTGCAGTGGTGTTCGGGCAGTGTAGGGGGTCTTGCTGGGGGTGGTGTTTCAGGGTTTAGGGCAGTGCAGTGGTGTTCGGGCAGTGTAGGGGGTCGTGCTGGGGGTGGTGTTTCAGGGTTTAGGTTAGTGCAGTGGTGTTCGGGCAGTGTAGGGTGTCGTGCTGAGGGGTGGTGTTTCAGGGTTTAGGGCAGTGCAGTGGTGTTCGGGCAGTGTAGGGGGTCGTGCAGGGTGTGGTGTTTCAGGGTTTAGGGCAGTGCAGTGGTGTTCGGGCAGTGTAGGGGTCATGCAGTGGGTGGTGTTTCAGGGTTTAGGGCAGTGCAGCGGTGTTCGGGCAGTGTAGGTGGCCTTGCTGGGGTTGGTGTTTCAGGGTTTAGGGCAGTGCAGTGGTGTTAGGGCAGTGTAGGGGGTCTTGCTGAGGGTGGTGTTTCAGGGTTTAGGGCAGTGCAGTGGTGTTCGGGCAGTGTAGGGGGTCTTGCTGGAGCTGGTGTTTCAGGGTTTAGGGCAGTGCAGTGGTGTTCGGGCAGTGTAGGGGGTCGTGCTGGGGCTGGTGTTTGAGGGTTTAGGGCAGTGCAGTGGTGTTCGGGCAGTGTAGGGGGTCATGCTGGGGATGGTGTTTCAGGGTTTAGGGCAGTGCAGTGGTGTTCGGGCAGTGTAGGCGGTCGTGCTGGGGCTGGTGTTTGAGGGCTTTGGGCAGTGCAGTGGTGTTCGGGCAGTGTACGGGGTTGTGCTGGGGCTGGTGTTTCAGGGTTTAGGGCAGTGCAGTGGTGTTCGGGCAGTGTAGGGGGTCGTGCTGGGGCTGGTGTTTCAGGGTTTAGGGCAGTGCAGTGGTGTTCGGGCAGTGTAGGGGGTCGTGCTGGGGCTGGTGTTTCAGGGTTTTGGGCAGAGCAGTGGTGTTCGGGCAGTGTAGGGGTCGTGCTGGGGGTGGTGTTTCAGGGTTTAGGGCAGTGCAGTGGTGTTCGGGCAGTGTAGGGGGTCGTGCTGGGGGTGGTGTTTCAGGGTTTAGGGCAGTGGTGTGTCGGGCAGTGTAGGGGGTCTTGCTGGGGGTGATGTTTCAGGGTTTAGGGCAGTGAAGTGGTGTTCGGGCAGTGTAGGGGTCTTGCTGGGGGTAGTGTTTCAGGGTTTAGGGCAGTGCAGTGGTGTTCGGGCAGTGTAGGGGGTCATGCTGGGGGTGGTGTTTCAGGGTTTAGGGCAGTGCAGTAGTGTTCGGGCAGTGTAGGGGGTCGTGCAGGGGTGTTGTTTCAGGGTTTAGGGCAGTGCAGTGGTGTTCGGGCAGTGTAGGGGGTCGTGCTGGGGGTGGTGTTTCAGGGTTTAGGGCAGTGCAGTGGTGTTCGGGCAGTGTAGGGGGTCGTGCTGGGGGTGGTGTTTCAGGGTTTAGGGCAGTGCAGTGGTGTTCGGGCAGTGTAGGGGGTCATGCTGGGGCTGGTGTTTCAGGGTTTATGAAAGTGCAGTGGTGTTCGGGCAGTGTAAGGGGTCTTGCTGGGGGGAGTGTTTTAGGGTTTAGGGTAGTGCAGTGGTGTTCGGGCAGTGTAGGGGGTCTTGCTGGGGGTGATGTTTCAGGGTTTAGGGCAGTGCAGTGGTGTTCGGGAAGTGTAGGGCGTCTTGCTGGGGGTAGTGTTTCAGGGTTTAGGGCAGTGCAGTGGTGTTCGGGCAGTGTAGGGGGTCGTGCTGGGGCTGGTGTTTCAGGGTTTAGGGCAGTGCAGTGGTGTTCGGGCAGTGTAGGCGGTCGTGCTGGGGCTGGTGTTTCAGGGTTTAGGGCAGTGCAGTGGTGTTCGGGCAGTGTAGGGGGTCGTGCTGGGGCTGGTGTTTCAAGGTTTAGGGCAGTGCAGTGGTGTTCGGGCAGTGTAGGGGGTCGTGCTGGGGCTGGTGTTTCAGGGTTTAGGGCAGTGCAGTGGTGTTCGGGCAGTGTAGGGGGTCGTGCTGGGGGTGGTGTTTCAGGGTTTAGGGCAGTGCAGTGGTGTTCGGGCAGTGTAGGGGGTCGTGCTGGGGGTGGTGTTTCAGGGTTTAGGGCAGTGCAGTGGTGTTCGGGCAGTGTAGGGGGTCTTGCTGGGGGTGGTGTTTCAGGGTTTAGGGCAGTGCAGTGGTGTTCGGGCAGTGTAGGGGGTCGTGCTGGGGGTAGTGTTTCAGGGTTTAGGGCAGTGCAGTGGCGTTCGGGCAGTGTAGGGGGTCGTGCTGGGGTGGTGTTTCAGGGTTTAGGGCAGTGCAGTGGTGTTCGGGCAGTGTAGGGGGTCGTGCAGGGGGTGGTGTTTCAGGGTTTAGGGCAGTGCAGTGGTGTTCGGGCAGTGTAGGGGTCGTGCTGGGGGTGGTGTTTCAGGGTTTAGGCAGTGCAGTGGTGTTCGGGCAGTGTAGGAGGTCGTGCAGGGGCTGGTGTTTCAGGGTTTAGGGCAGTGCAGTGGTGTTCGGGCAGTGTAGGGGGTCGTGCTGGGGGTGGTGTTTCAGGGTTTAGGGTAGTGCAGTGGTGTTTGGGCAGTGTAGGGGTCGTGCAGGGGTGGTGTTTCAGGGTTTAGGTGCAGTGGTGTTTGGGCAGTGTAGGGGTCGTGCTGGGGGTGGTGTTTCAGGGTTTAGGGCAGTGCAGTGGTGTTTGGCAGTGTAGGGGTGTAAGGGGTCATGTTTTAGGGTAGTGCAGTGGTGTTCGGGCAGTGTAGGGGGTCGTGCTGGGGGTGGTGTTTCAGGGTTTAGGGCAGTGCAGTGGTGTTCGGGCAGTGTAGGGGGTCGTGCTGGGGGTGGTGTTTCAGGGTTTAGGGCAGTGCAGTGGTGTTTGGGTAGTGTAGGGGTCGTGCAGGGTGGTGTTTCAGGGTTTAGGTGCAGTGGTGTTTGGGCAGTGTAGGGGTCGTGCTGGGGGTAGTGTTTCAGGGTTTAGGGTAGTGCAGTGGTGTTCGTGTAGTGTAGGGGGTCGTGCTGGGGTAGTGTTTTAGGGTTTAGGCAGTGCAGTGGTGTTTGTGTAGTGTAGGGGGTGCTAGTGTGTTTAGGGCAGTGCAGTGGTGTTCGGGCAGTGTAGGGTGTCGTGCTGGGGGCTGGTGTTTCAGGGTTTAGGGCAGTGCAGTGGTGTTCGGGCAGTGTAGGGGGTCGTGCTGGGGCTGGTGTTTCAGGGTTTAGGGCAGTGCAGTGGTGTTTGGGCAGTGTAGGGGGTCGTGCTGGGGGTGGTGTTTCAGGGTTTAGGGCAGTGCAGTGGTGTTCGGCCAGTGTAGGTGGTCTTGCTGGGGGTGGTGTTTCAGGGTTTAGGTGCAGTGGTGTTCGGGCAGTGTAGGGGGTCTTGCTGGGGGTGGTGTTTCAGGGTTTAGGGCAGTGCAGTGGTGTTCGGGCAGTGTAGGGGTCGTGCTGGGGCTGGTGTTTCAGGGTTTAGGGCAGTGCAGTGGTGTTCGGGCAGTGTAGGGGGTCGTGCTGGGGGTGGTGTTTCAGGGTTTAGGGCAGTGCAGTGGTGTTCGGGCAGTGTAGGGGGTCATGCTGGGGGTGGTGTTTCAGGGTTTAGGGCAGTGCAGTGGTGTTCGGGCAGTGTAGGCGGTCATGCTGGGGCTGGTGTTTCAGGGTTTAGGGCAGTGCAGTGGTGTTCCGGCAGTGTAGGGGTCGTGCTGGGGCTGGTGTTTCAGGGTTTAGGGCAGTGCAGTGGTGTTCGGGCAGTGTAGGGGGTCGTGCTGGGGCTGGTGTTTCAGGGTTTAGGCAGTGCAGTGGTGTTCGGGCAGTGTAGGGGGTCGTGCTGGGGCTGGTGTTTCAGGGTTTAGGGCAGTGCAGTGGTGTTCGGGCAGTGTAGGGGGTCGTGCTGGGGCTGGTGTTTCAGGGTTTAGGGCAGTGCAGTGGTGTTCGGGCAGTGTAGGGGGTCGTGCTGGGGTGGTGTTTCAGGGTTTAGGGCAGTGCAGTGGTGTTCGGGCAGTGTAGGGGGTCGTGCTGGGGGTGGTGTTTCAGGGTTTAGGCAGTGCAGTGGTGTTCGGGCAGTGTAGGGGGTCTTGCTGGGGGTGATGTTTCAGGGTTTAGGGCAGTGCAGTGGTGTTCGGGCAGTGTAGGGGGTCTTGCTGGGGGTAGTGTTTCAGGGTTTAGGGCAGTGCAGTGGTGTTCGTGCAGTGTAGGGGGTCGTGCTGGGGGTGGTGTTTCAGGGTTTAGGGCAGTGCAGTGGTGTTCGGGCAGTGTAGGGGGTCGTGCAGGGGTGGTGTTTCAGGGTTTAGGGCAGTGCAGTGGTGTTCGGGCAGTGTAGGGGGTCGTGCTGGGGGTGGTGTTTCAGGGTTTAGGGCAGTGCAGTGGTGTTCGGGCAGTGTAGGGGGTCGTGCTGGGGGTGGTGTTTCAGGGTTTAGGGCAGTGCAGTGGTGTTCGGGCAGTGTAGGGGGTCATGCTGGGGGCTGGTGTTTCAGGGTTTAGGGCAGTGCAGTGGTGTTCGGGCAGTGTAAGGGGTCTTGCTGGGGGTGGTGTTTCAGGGTTTAGGCAGTGCAGTGGTGTTCGGGCAGTGTAGGGGGTCTTGCTGGGGGTGATGTTTCAGGGTTTAGGGCAGTGCAGTGGTGTTCGGGCAGTGTAGGGGGTCTTGCTGGGGGTAGTGTTTCAGGGTTTAGGGCAGTGCAGTGGTGTTCAGGCAGTGTAGGGGGTCGTGCTGGGGATGGTGTTTCAGCGTTTAGGGCAGTGCAGTGGTGTTCGGGCAGTGTAGGGGGTCTTGCTGGGGGTGATGTTTCAGGGTTTAGGGCAGTGCAGTGGTGTTCGGGCAGTGTAGGGGGTCTTGCTGGGGGTGGTGTTTCAGGGTTTAGGGCAGTGCAGTGGTGTTCATGCAGTGTAGGGGGTCGTGCTGGGGATGGTGTTTCAGGGTTTAGGGCAGTGCAGTAGTGCTCGGGCAGTGTAGGGGGTCGTGCAGGGGGTGGTGTTTCAGGGTTTAGGGCAGTGCAGTGGTGTTCGGGCAGTGTAGGGGGTCGGGCTGGGGGTGGTGTTTCAGGGTTTAGGGCAGTGCAGTGGTGTTCGGGCAGTGTAGGGGGTCGTGCTGAGGCTGGTGTTTCAGGGTTTAGGGCAGTGCAGTGGTGTTCGGGCAGTGTAGGGGTCGTGCTGGGGCTGGTGTTTCAGGGTTTAGGGCAGTGCAGTGGTGTTCGGGCAGTGTAGGCGGTCGTGCTGGGGCTGGTGTTTCAGGGTTTAGGGCAGTGCAGTGGTGTTCGGGCAGTGTAGGGGGTCATGCTGGGGCTGGTGTTTCAGGGTTTAGGGCAGTGCAGTGGTGTTCGGGCAGTGTAGGGGGTCGTGCTGGGGCTGGTGTTTCAGGGTTTTGGGCAGAGCAGTGGTGTTTGGGCAGTGTAGGGGGTCGTGCTGGGGGTGGTGTTTCAGGGTTTAGGGCAGTGCAGTGGTGTTCGGGCAGTGTAGGGGGTCGTGCTGGGGGTGGTGTTTCAGGGTTTAGGAGTGCAGTGGTGTTCGGGCAGTGTAGGGGGTCTTGCTGGGGGTGATGTTTCAGGGTTTAGGGCAGTGCAGTGGTGTTCGGGCAGTGTAGGGGGTCTTGCTGGGGGTAGTGTTTCAGGGTTTAGGGCAGTGCAGTGGTGTTCGGGCAGTGTAGGGGGTCGTGCTGGGGGTGGTGTTTCAGGGTTTAGGGCAGTGCAGTGGTGTTCGGGCAGTGTAGGGGGTCGTGAAGGCGGTGGTGTTTCAGGGTTTAGGGCAGTGCAGTGGTGTTCGGGCAGTGTAGGGGGTCGTGCTAGGGGTGGTGTTTCAGGGTTTAGGCATGCAGTGGTGTTCGGGCAGTGTAGGAGGTCGTGCAGGGGCTGGTGTTTCAGGGTTTAGGGCAGTGCAGTGGTGTTCGGGCAGTGTAGGGGGTCGTGCTGGGGGTAGTGTTTTAGGGTTTAGGGTAGTGCAGTGGTGCTTGGGTAGTGTAGGGGTCGTGCTGGGGTAGTGTTTTAGGGTTTAGGGTAGTGCAGTGGTGTTTGTGTAGGTGTAGGGGGTCATGTTTTAGGGTAGTGCAGTGGTGTTTGGGTAGTGTAGGGGGTCGTGCTGGGGTAGTGTTTTAGGGTTTAGGGTAGTGCAGTGGTGTTTGTGTAGTGTAGGGGGTCGTGCTGGGGGTAGTGTTTTAGGGTTTAGGGTAGTGCAGTGGTGCTTGTGTAGTATAGGGGTCGTGCTGGGGATAGTGTTTTAGGGTTTAGGTAGTGCAGTGGTGTTTGTGTAGTGTAGGGGGTCATGTTTTAGGGTAGTGCAGTGGTGTTTGGGTAGTGTAGGGGGTCGTGCTGGGGGTAGTGTTTTAGGGTTTAGGGTAGTGCAGTGGTGCTTGTGTAGTGTAGGGGGTCGTGCTGGGGGTAGTGTTTTAGGGTTTAGGTAGTGCAGTGGTGTTTGTGTAGTGTAGGGGGTCATGTTTTAGGGTAGTGCAGTGGTGTTTGGGTAGTGTAGGGGGTCGTGCTGGGGGTAGTGTTTTAGGATTTTGGGTAGTGCAGTGGTGTTTCGGTAGTGTAGGGGTCGTGCTGGGGGTAGTGTTTTAGGGTTTCGGGTGGTGCAGTGGTGTTTGGGTAGTGTAGGGGGTCATGCTGGGGGTAGTGTTTTAGGGTTTAGGATAGTGCAGTGGTGCTTGTGTAGTGTAGGGGTCGTGCTGGGGGTAGTGTTTTAGGGTTTAGGGTAGTGCAGTGGTGTTTTTGTAGTGTAGGGGGTCATGTTTTAAGATGCAACGCTCCAATACCTGACCAGTCTGCACTACATAAAACTGCAAAAAAACTAAAAATAAAAAGTGTTTTGCACACTTTTGTCATTGGGCTATATGTGGGCTACATCTGGGTAATATTTGTGCTACATTTGGGCTCTTTTTCACTGGTGGCCATCTTGGAAGACTTCTTTGTTATGAAGTTTCCTAATTTCCTCATTTACTGCAGTCTCCTCAGTAGGAAATGCTTTCAGTTTTTTACTTTGATTCCATCAAGAAGGCATTCAGATGTGTCTCACATTTGCCATAAATTCAGAATGTTAGCACTCTAGTTGCTCATTAGATCACTGTAGTAAAGCTACTGCTCACCAGGGAGTTAACTGGAAGTCTGCTGCTGGTATTGAAAGTGATTGTTTCAGTCTGCATGTCAGAATTTTCTAATGAAATAGAAGAGGATTTGAGATCTCACTTAAAACATGCCCTAATTTTTCTTTCTGCAGCACTAACCATAATTTCTATTTCAAAAAGAACCCCTCATTTTGTTCCTTTTTAAATTAAATGTTTTAAGTGTTACCGGTTTATTCCAATCAAGATGGCTTCAGGTGTGCCATACTTTTGTCATAAGTAAGGCTGTTAGCGCTCTAGTTGTTCTTTAGAACACTCTGGGAAGCTGCAGTAGAACACAAAGGCATCAACTGGCAGGCTGCTCCTGTTGAAATATAACAGGAAGATATTTGAGATCACACTTGAAACATGTCCTAATTTTTCTTTCTACAGCACTAACCATAATTTCTATGACAAAATGAACCCCATCATTTTGTTCCTTTTTAAATTAAATGTTTTAAGTGTTACCAGTTTATTCCAATCAAGATGGCTTCAGGTGTGCCATACTTTTGTCATAAGTAAGGCTGTTAGCACTCTAGTTGTTCTTTAGAACACTCTGGGAAGCTGCAGTAGAACACAAAGGAATCAACTGACAGTCTCTGCCCTTGTTGGATGTACATGTTTTACTGAGAATGTCAGACTTCATTCTCACATGACTGAGAAAGATAATGTGAATTTACAGAAAATATGCTCTCATTTTAGCTTCTGGAGCACCTTCCAAAACTCTATGGGACAAGCATGTGAAAATAGTTTTCTCTCAAACATGATTCATGATATCCCAGCAGAAGGTTTTTCACAGGGTAAAATCACCTTAGAACACACCACAATTCCTGAAATTAGTATGGTACCATCAACAAATGAATTCTAATGTAACTAAAGTCTGTTATCACCCTTTATAGTTCTCCTTTGGTAACCCTCAAAATCTTTGATTCACTACAATGCATTTCAATGGGGTACTATCATGTATATTGGTCTCAAGATGGCTGCCAGCAATTCCAGGATGAAGTGCTGACAGCCAATCAGATCTCACAATGACATGTGTGGTTAGGCTCCGCCCAGATATATATGTGATTTTACTTTTGATTTTCTCAGGAACTACTGAACGGATTTACACCATTTAAGCAAAAGGCACGACACTGAACCAAGGGCTACCTCTTTGCCAAATTTGGTGTAATTCTGTTCAGCAGTTCGGGCTGTAGCTGCGACTAAATGTTCCTATGGAAAAATGAATGGGGAAAACACGTTTTGGGACCCCCCTTTTTTCTCGGCCCCCGCTTGACGAATCACCCCGAGACTTTCAGGATAGGAGCGGACCGGAGTGCCCCAACAAGTTGGAAACTTTCGCGAAGATTCGTCAACCGGCGCCAACGTTATTTCAAATAGAATGTTGCGGATTTCCTATGGAAAATAGGTCCTAACTATAACTATCTACTGGCGACCGCCAGTAGATAATACATACTATATATATTCACTGAAAAAAACAAAAGTTAAAGTAATGTTATAGTTAGGTGACAATGCCAGTTGTTACATTACATGTTAACCTCTTCCGTGCATCGGACGGCCCCCGGCCGTCTGACTTCACGGTGGGCGTGGGCGTCGGACGGCTGGGGGCCGTCCGGTTTGCGCACGCGTAGAATTCGCCCGCACAGCGGGGAAATGTGCGCCGCATCGAAGCGGTTAGACTAAACTAAAAAAAACACTGAAATTCACCAGCTATAGTTAACTGAAGTAAATATAACTTGAACCCTGAAGTAAATATAACCTGTGCCCCCACCATGTACAGTGCTATCATCAATGATGTCATTTCAGATGTGAGCAGTGATGTTATCAATGATTTCATAGAACATGTCATCAGTTATGTACTATGGGAGGGAACAAGCAGTGCATGGCGAGGGTGCGAGTTATAGTTAATTCAAGGCTCGAGTTATAGTTACTTCAGTTAACTATAACTTGTGAATTTCAGTGGTTTTTTTTTTTACTTTAAAATGTAATGTTGCAGCTGCTATTTTCACCTCACTATTAAGTCAGTTTAACCTTTGCTTTTTGCATTTAATTTCTAAGGTGCTTTTAATCATTTAGTCAATTAGTAGAGTTGTAGAGCTCTTCTTGTCCCCCTTGAGGGGTATCCAGGCATTGGCAGGGTGCAGTTGGGTAGCTGAATAGCCAGGTCTTCAGGAACTTTTGGAACTCTGAAAGAGATGGGAAGGTCCATAGAAGAAAGGGTAGCTCATTCCATGTCTTTGCTGATATGTAGGAGAAAGAGCGGTCTCTGCGTCTGCTATGTCGGAATGCAGGGGAGAAGGCTAAAGAAAGGGACACAGAGCGGAGGTGTCTGGTGGGCTGATGGAAGTTCAAAATACATGTACCTTATATATAGTGTTCACCAGAAATGATCATCAGATATTTTTATCAGTTTCTGTAAGCCTATACAGTGTCTGGTTCAAGTTCAAGTCACCTTAACAAGTCTTTATTATCCCACAGGATACAGAGAAGCTGGTAGCCTTTCTGTTCGGGATTGCCTCGCACATGGTGGCAGATGTCAGCTGGCACAGTTTGGGTATTGAACAAGGATTTCTCAGAACAATGGGATCAGTAGGTGCACATTATTTAATGTATCTGTCATGGTTTATTCTAAACAGCAAAAAATAACAGCAGATTTAAACTAAAAGAAATGATGAGACGTGATCAAGATCATACATATTGGTAGTGAGGAGCACAAAATTCAAATACAGAAAGCAAAAAATTCAAACACTGCACGCACGGCCAACAGGCTACAACTCTCTGGATTTATAAAAAGTATTTTTCTCTATCATATGTGTGAAACTGTGTAAGAAATTGGGCTATTACATAAGAGGGTAAGTACCCACTTCAAGTAATAATCACAATCCTTGTTAGGGTGAATCATTAAAGTCACTAAATTAACCTGAGGATAAAAGATTTTACCTTCAGACTGAGGGCCTTATTACAACTGTGGCGGTCTATTGGACTGCCGTAGTCGTACTGGCAGTCCACCCGCCATATTTCAATGTTGGTGGTCGGACCATCACAGAACCACTGCTACCGCCAGTAGCACTCTAGATGAAGATACAATGGTGCTTTGATGTGTACTGTGGTGCTTTGTCAAAGATGTATGCATATTTTCATATGGACTAGCTGCTGCCTGAGCAGTTGTGTATTGTGCAATTGTCCTCCACACAACTGTTGTTACTGTTTGAATAACAATGTGGTTGTTACGGAAAATAAAATAAAAAGATTTAAAAAAAGAAAGAAATAGAACAATTGCACAAAACATTATAATTATTTCAGGTGTTAGAATTTGCTTCAGCATGCAGCCAAAATTGAAGAACAAGCGAAATGTTAGTAAAATAAGAATTAATCACCCTACTATTATCAGCCACATAGATACAATACCTTTTGACCATTATTAACTTGCAGATTCCACATTCCTTCGCCAGAAGAATATCAAAAGTTTATCGATTCTGCATAACCATAGCCCTAATAGCAACCATTTCTACATTTACCTTTTTCAAGTCTCTAACTGTATCTACTGCAAGCATATCTAATAAAGTGGACAAACATCTAAACTTCATACCATTTATTGCTACACCTATAGAACAATTTATGTCACCTAATATGTCTAAAACTACCTTTCCAAAACTCTGTTTGCCTCTTTGCAGGTCCATTGCATCATTCATTTCATTCACACTCTAGGAAACACCAAAACGAATGTATTGCTTCGCCCTCCCAAATAATAGAAAATACCGCACTCCAACATGGAGGCACACACACAGCGAAGCAAGATAAACACGTAGAAAGGAATATCAGTCTCATAAAATGAGGCACATCAAAAGACAGAATAAAGCGTGGGGTTTTATTTGTGCAACACTCTCTAACAGAAAGGCTTTCCCAGATGTCAAATGAAACAACATATAAATGTATATATATATATATTTTTTTTTCACTGAAAACACAGGTTTCAGGGACGTTATAGTTAGAAATTAGCATTTAATTTCTAAAGGTTTTATTAGTGTGTGAGGAGGTGCATCAGATGATCACGTGGATGATGGCATCAATGATGTCATCAGTGATGTCACTGACCATGTCATGAGTGATGTAATATGTGACGTCATCAGCAGTGCATTGCGGGCGCGCGAGTTATAGTTAGCTCTACTAACTATAACAGCCGAATTTCTCTGGTTTTATACGAGTGAAATGTCCAACTAACTATAATGTCCCTGAAACCTATGGTTTTGTCAGTGAATTTCTAAGGTTTTTTAAATGCTAATTTCTAACTATAACATCCCTGAAACCTGTGGTTTTTTCAGTGAATTTCTAAGGTTTTTTAAATGCTAATTTCTAACTATAACGTCCCTAAAACCTATGTTTTTTTCAGTGAATATATATATATATATATATTATCTACTGGCGGTCGCCAGTAGATAGTTATAGTTAGAACGTATTTTCCATAGGAAATCCGTGACATTCTATTTGAAATAACTCTCTTGCCGGTTGACGTATCTTCGCAAAATTTTCAAACTTTGTGGGGCGCTCCGGTCCGCTCCTACCCTGAAAGTCTCGGGGATTCGTCAAGCGGGGCCAAGAAAAAGGGGGTCCCAAAACGCGTTTTCCCCATTCATTTTTCCATAGGAAACTTTAGACACGGCTACAGCCCGAACTGCTGAACGGAATTACACCAAATTTGGCAAAGAGGTAGTTCTTGGTTCAGAAAGAACCCTTTTGCTCTGAGCCCTCCCGCAGCCCCGGGGACCACCACCTCCCCGGGGCTTCTTTTTTAATTAAAACCTGTGTGGGGGCTCCAGCCCCCACACGCCCCGGGACCGCCACCTCCCCGGGGCACTAAACATTTAAATATTGGGGTCCGTTACGGACCCCAAGCCCCGGGGACCACCACCTCCCGGGGCTGTGCACTGAATGGGAGGGGGCCGCGCGGCCCCTCCTGGAGCCCTTGATGGCCCTGGGGACCACCACCCCCAGGGTCGGCTCCTGCAGTGTCCCGGGGTGCCTACCCCCGGGACACTGCTGTTTGCTATGACAGGACGGGAGCCTTGCGGCTCCAGTCCTGTCATTGCAAACTTGGTTTGCATTTTGAAAGAGAGAGCAGGAAACCTGCTCTCTCTTTCAAAATGCAAACCAACTGCTTTCCACATGGGGAGCAGCATGTTAGCTGCTCCCCATGTGGAAAAGCAATGCCGGCTTCCGCAGGAGGCGGGGAGCCGGCTGGGACTGTGGGGGATTGGGGACCCCCACAGTCTCCAACGTGAGGCCAGGCCCCGGGGATGGGGTCCCCGGGGCCATAAGTGGCCCGGGAGGGGGCCACGCAGCCCCCTCCCCAAAGTTAAAAAAATAAAAATAAAAAAATAAGGTCAAGGCCGGCCCCGGGGGATGGGGTCCCGGGGCCTTAAATGGCCTGAGGAGGGGGCCACGCAGCCCCTCCAAATAAAAATATAAACAATCAAGGCCATGCCCCGGGGGATGGGGTCCCCGGGGCCAAAACAGGCCCAGGGAAGGGGGCCACGCGGCCCCCTTCCCGTTTTTTTTTAATTTTAATTTTAATAGGGGGTAAGGCCCTGGGGGATGGGGTCCCCAGGGCCTAAAAATAGGAAAAGGAAGGGGGCCACACAGCCCCCCTTCAGGGGAAAAAACCCCCAAAACGATTGGGCCCGCAGGCCCCGCCCCTTCCTTCACCACTCTGCAAACGCGCCCTGGCGCGTTTGCAGATGGGGAAGTAATTCCCCTTCAATACTGGGGTCCCTGGGGCCAACTAGCCCACCAGGAACCTCCAGTATGCGCCAGGGGCTGCCTTGCAGAGAGGTGTACAGAGGCCATGCCCCTTTACACCTCTCTGCAACGCAGCTCTGTGGCGCTTAATGGAGGTAGCTGGTGGGCTAGTTGCACCCCAGGGACACTCAGGATTCAAAGGGAGTTAATCCCCCGACTTAAAACGTGCCACGGGCGCGTTTGCACAGTGGTGAAGGGAGGGGCGGGGCTTCAGGTGACATGTGTGCAAACAGCCCCGTGGCGCGTTTTAAGATGGGAATTAAATCCCTTCAATCCTGAGGGTCCCTGAGGCCAACTAGCCCAACAGGTACATCCAGAAAGCGCCACAGAGCTGCGTTGCAGAGAGGTGTAAAAGGGGTGTGCCTCTCTACACATCTCTGCAACGCAGCCCCTCACGCATACTGGAGGTTCCTGGTGGGCTAGTTGGCCCGTAGGGACCCTCATGATTCAAGGGACTTAATCCTCAACTTAAAACGCGCCACGGGGCGCGTTTGCACAGATGTCACCTCAGGCCCCGCCCCTCCCTTCACCATTGTGCAAATATTCCTCTAAAATCTGCCGAACTACGAATTCGATTTACTCACCTGTTATCAGGAGAGACCTCAGTGCTGTATCTTTCAGCCCAGTACTGGTCCTGAAAAGTAATTTTAACCGTACTTAACAGTAACTTGAATTTCCTTCCATAGTCTAACATTGACTGGTTTCACTTGGAAATTCTTCTAAGTGTGGAGTTTTGGAACTTTAAAATATTCCTCTAAAATCAGCCGAAATACGAATTCCGATTTACTCACCTGTTATCAGGAGAGACCTGAGTGCTGTATCTTTCAGCCCAGTACTGGTCCTGAAAAGTAATTTTAACCGTACTTACCAGTAACTTGAATTTCCTTCCATAGGCTAACATTGACTGGTTTCACTTGGAAATTCTTCTAAGTGTGGAGTTTTGGAACTTTAAAATATTCCTCTAAAATCAGCCGAAATACGAATTCCGATTTACTCACCTGTTATCAGGAGAGACCTCAGTGCTGCATCTTTCAGCCCAGTACTGATCCTGAAAAGTAATTTTAACCGTACTTACCAGTAACTTGAATTTCCTTCCATAGGCTAACATTGACTGGTTTCACTTGGAAATTCTTCTAAGTGTGGAGTTTTGGAACTTTATAATATTCCTCTAAAATCAGCCGAAATACGAATTCCGATTTACTCACCTGTTATCAGGAGAGACCTCAGTGCTGCATCTTTCAGCCCAGTACTGATCCTCAAAAGTAATTTTAACCGTACTTACCAGTAACTTGAATTTCCTTCCATAGGATATCATTGGCTGCTTTTTGCTGAAAAAGTTTCTAAGTGTCGATTTTTGAAACATACAAATATTCCTCTAAAATCAGCCGAAATACGAATTCCGATTTACTCACCTGTTATAAGGAGAGACCTCAGTGCTGTATCTTTCAGCCCAGTACTGGTCCTGAAAAGTAATTTTAACCGTACTTACCAGTAACTTATATTTTCTTCCATAGGAATCCATTGTCTGGTTTTCAGCAGAAAAGTTTCAAAGTGTCGATTTTCACAAACTACAAATATTCCTTAAAAATCGCCTGTATGAGTTAAATGCATTCTTTCAACTGTTTACAGGAGATGCACCAGTGCTGGATCCAGGATCCAACACTGAGTAAGAAAAAGTAATGATAACAGTTTTTACCTGCTAAGTGAATTTCCTTCCATAGGATAACATTGGTGATTCTATGAGAAAAAGTTTCTAAGTGTCAACTTTTAAAATACAATAATATTCCTTAAAAATCACGACTGTAACCAAAACGCTTTTACTCAACTGTTTACAGGAGATGTAACAGGACTGAATCTAGGATCCAGTCCTGTGGTTAGAAAAGTAATCCATAAAGTAACTAATTGCATTTAACTAGAAATTCACATTGAGCTGAATGTTGCATTGTGTTTGAAAATGTGTTGCCCATTGCAACAACTGTAACTACTGTACTTAAAAGTCTATTGCCTATGTGCAAAGTATTTAAACTAAAGTAATTCATTCTGAGAAAGTATTTTTGTAATGTAATGTATAATGTAATTACAATGTAATTTAAAAAATAAAATATGTAAAAATAATTGTTTCTAAAAATGTAGTAAATCAGTATGAAAAAAATTAATATAACAATTAATACATTTAAAAATTGTCATTTACAAAACCTTTGAAATTCACTGAAAAAACCGTACGTTTCAGACATGTTATAGTTAGGAATTAGCATTTAAAAACCTTTGAAATTCACTGAAAAAACCATAGGTTTCAGATATGTTATAGTTAGAAATTAGCATTTAAAAACCTTTGAAATTCACTGAAAAACCATAGGTTGTAGGGACAGTTATAGTTAGTTGGAGATTTCACTCGTACAAAACCATAGAAATTCCCTCGTTATAGTTAGTTCAGGTAACTATAACTCGCGCCCCGCAATGCACTGCTGATGACGTCACATATTACATCACTCATGACATGGTCAGTGACTGTAAGTATAAGTGATTGTACAGGTGAGTGAGTGGATGTGTGTGTGTAGACCTAAGAATCAGTGAGTGGGTATGTAGTTTTTGGTGTTGGAGTGTCTATGGTTTTGAGAATGGCAGTCTGTAATTTAGAGTGGGTGTATCAAAACTTATATTAGGGTGTGAGAAGATGCATTAAATTCTCACATGGATGATGTCATCAGTGATGTCATCAGTGATGTCATTTGAGATGTCATCAGTGATGTCATCAGTGATGTCACTGACCATGTCATGAGTGATGTAATATGTGACGTCATCAGCAGTGCATTGCTGGGGCGCGAGTTATAGTTACCTGAACTAACTTTAACGGGGAATTTCTATGGTTTTGTACGAGTGAAATCTCCAACTAACTATAACTGTCCCTAAAACCTATGGTTTTTTCAGTGATATATATATATATATATATATATTCACTGAAAAACCATAGGTTTCAGGGACGTTATAGTTAGTTGGACATTTCACTCATACAAAACCATAGAATTCGGCCGTTATAGTTAGTTCAGCTAACTATAACTCGCGCCCCGTAATGCACTGCTAATGACGTCACATATTACATCATTCATGACATGGTCAGTGACATCACTGATGACATCTCAAATTACATCACTGATGACATCATCCAGTGACTGTGTGTTTATATAAAGTTTAAATATGTTTTATATAAATGCCAAGGTGTATTGAAGAATGAGTGGGTGTATAAGTGTCTGGATGGATGATTTAGTAGGTGCGTGACTGACTGTATAAGTGAGTGATTAAATGTGTCTTACTGAATGCATGGGTTAGTGACTAAACTGTGTGAATGTCTGTATCAGTTTGTCTGTTGTTGTATAAGCTGCTGCATGGGTTGGTCAGTAGCTACATGAGTGTCTACATGGGTTATTGATTGGTTGTCTGAGTATCTGTATGGGTGCCTGAGTGTGTGTGTGGGTGGGTGGGAGGTGTGTGACTCTGTGCATAGATGTGTGAGTGGTTGATTCACTGGGTGTATGGGTTCAAGAGTGCATGTGGAAACAGCTGTATGGGTGGGTGAGTGTGTGTATGGGTGTATTGGTGAGTGAATGGATGGCTCAGTGGTACATGTCCAAGTAACTACATATGTAAAAGACAGTGTATGTGAGAGTTGGAGTATATAAATAACTATACATGAGAGTCAGTGATTGTGAGAGTGGCTATATAGATGAGTGTGTACTTTTATCAGTGATTATATAAGAGAGTAAGTATGCATTAGTATCTGTATGAATAAGTGAGGTGGTGTGTGTATAACTATAGGTGAGTAAATGGGAGTGTGATTGATTCTTTGCATGACTGACTAGGTGTGAGAGTAAGTCCATGGATGAGTGGCGGTGTGTGAGTGTCTGTATAGGTGTATGAGTGCATATGATAGTGTTGTATTGATGAGTGACTGCATGTATGAGTGATTGTATGGGTAAATGAGTAGATGTGTGTGTAGACCTAGGAATCAATGAGTGCGTATGTAGTAACTGGTATTGGTGTGTCGATGGTTTCAAAAATGGTAGTCTGTATTTTACAGTGGGTGTATCAAAGGTTATATTAGACTGTGAGGAGGTGCATCAGATTTTCACGTGGATGATGTCATCAGTAATGTCATCAGTGATGTCATTTGAGATGCCATCAGTGATGTCATCAGTGATGTCACTGACCATGTCATGAATGATGTAATATGTGACGTCATCAGCAGTGCATTACAGGGGCGCGAGTTATAGTTAGCTGAACTAACTATAACGGCCGAATTTCTATGGTTTTGTACGAGTGGAATGTCCAACTATCTATAACGTCCCTGAAACCTATGGTTTTTTCAGTGAATTTCTAGGGTTTTTAAATGCTAATTTCTAACTATAACGTCCCTGAAACCTATGGTTTTTTCAGTGAATTTCAACGGTTTTTTAAATGCTAATTTGTAAATTTAATATTTATAAAACCTTTTTTTTTCTGTAAATTACAAGTTTTTTTAAAAGATATTTAGTAACTCTAATATCCTATAATTATTTTCTCTTATTTTTTTCATTTTAATTTAAATATGTAATGTCCTATGTCTTTTAAAATATATGTATATTTTTTTTTCCCAAAAATACTGGAGTCGCGTACCCATCGTGTACCTATCACGGTGGGTGCGCGAATTCAAGCCGCCATATTGGTAAAGTCGAGAAGGAGCCACGTTTGGTTTGCGATGGGTACGCCGTGCGTGGCCCCGCATGACATCATATACGTATGGGATCACGTCATGTGTACATTTCGTATGCGACGTGTGCGCAGTGCCGAGACCCACGTGACATCATATACGTGCTGGGTCGACTCCCGTAAAAAAATGTATGTTTTAAAACTATATGTATATAACTTTAATGTACATATCAGGGCAAGAGATTATCTAAACTATTTATAAAAATAATATATTTGTACTTGTAATAAACTTATATTATTCTTAAATATATTTTCGCGAAGTTGCGTTGGGTGCGCGCTGGTTGCGCGCTGGGTGCGCAACTCCCATGTGACTTTAAAAGAAACCATTTCATTGGTTGACAAAATTGTGATTTTTTTTTGGTGTTTACTTGGAAAACTTCTACAGTGGCTTCTTCAAATTCACCAATAGACCTTCCATCTGATGATGAAGATTTGGTACCACCTCCCAAAAAAAGACCGGAGTCTATTGTTTGGAAATTTTTCACAATCCCGGAGGGTGAAAGAAAAGTGAATGCAAGAAAGGTGAGCTGCACGCTCTGTCCCAGAGTCCTATCAAGAGGCAGCGAGAAGAAGTACTCGTGTGGCACTTCCAGTATGTATAAGCATCAACAGACTATACATCCGAGACAACTTGCACGAGAACAACTGCGACGTGCTAAAGAGGCCACACCACAAACTGATCAGGGAGCTGGTCCCAGCACTTCTGGAGGCTCAACCTCTGCATCTCGCGGTCCGGACATTCGTCCAGAGTTTGCGACGCTCAAACAGCATTGTATAAAATGCAATGCCATTTTATGTTGTGGGGAGCAGTCAGTTGACGCTGTGTGTTCAGCAGCAAGAAACCATCGCTGCTAATTTTTTTTTTTTCTGTTGGAATGACAATATAATTCCAAAAGTTTAAAGTTTTGTCTGTTTGTTTTTTCGTTTTTCAAAAAAGACGAAAAAATTCACAAAATTGTTTAAAAACACACAAAAAAATTAAAAACAAAAAGACGAAAAAAACAGTTTTCTTCAGAACTACCTTATTTGGTTAAAAAGAGAAATAACTGCATGCTAATATCTGAGTGATTGCTTGAGTACAAGTGTAGAGCATGATTGATTCTAAGAGTGCATGGGTAGTGACGGGGAGATGGCTGGACTGCATGAGTAATGCACAGGTAATTGTAGGTCTGCATGTGTTAGTGCCTGAGTCATTGTATGAGTACATGGATACTGACTGGATGATTAGAGTACTGCAAGGAGAGTGCATGGTGAATTTATAAGTGCTTGGGTTTTGGCGGAGTGATTGGATTAGTACATGGTACTGGCTGAGTGATTGGAGGAGTGCACAGGGAGTGACTGTGTGATTGCTGGACTGCATGGGTACTACCTGGGTAATTGGAGGAGTGAATCAGTAGTGTGTAGGTGGTTAGAGGACTGCATGGATAGTGCACATGTGATTGTAGCACTGCATGTGTTAGTGCCTGGGTCATTGCATGAGTACATGGGTAGTGACTGGATATTTAAAGTGCTGCAAGAAGAGTGCATGGTGAATTTATAAGTGCTTGGGTTTTGGCAGAGTGATTGGATAAGGACATGGGACTGGCTGGGTAATTGGAGGAGTGCATAAGTAGTAACAGGGAGATTACTAAACTGTATTGATAGCAGTCAAAGGAATGTAGAAGTGCATGAATAAGTGCCTGGGTAATTGCATAAGTACATGCGTACTGACTGGATGATTAGAGTACTGCAATGTGAGTGCATGGTGAATTTATAAGTGCTTGGGTATTGGCGGAGAGATTGGATTAGTACATGGTACTGGCTGGGTGATTGGAGGAATGCACGGGAAGTGACAGTGTGATTGCTGGACTGCATGGGTACTACGTGGGTAATTGGAAGAGTGAATCAGTAGTGTGTAGGCGGTTGGAGGACTGCATGGATAGTGCACATGTGATTGTAGCACTGCATGTGTTAGTGCCTGGGTCATTGCATGAGTACATGGATAGTGACTGGATACTTAGAGTGCTGCAAGGAGAGTGCATGGTGAGTTTATAAGTGCTTGGGTTTTGGCAGATTGATTGGATAAGGACATGGGACTGGCTGGGTAATTGGAGGAGTGCATAGGTAGTAACAGGGAGATTACTAAACTGTATAGGTAACAGTCAAAGGATTGTAAAAGTGCATGAGTTAGTGTCTGGGTAATTGCATGAGTACATGGGTACTGACTGGATGATTAGAGTACTGCAAGGAGAGTGCATGGTGAATTTATAAGTGCTTGGGTTTTGCCGGAATAATTAGATAAGGACATGGGACTGTCTGGGTGATTGGAGGAATGCACAGGGAGTGACAGTGTGATTGCTGGACTGCATGGGTACTACCTGGGTAATTGGAGGAGTGAATCAGTAGTGTGTAGGTGGTTAGAGGACTGCATGGATAGTGCACATGTGATTGTAGCACTGCATGTGTTAGTGCCTGGGTCATTGCATGAGTACATAGATAGTGACTGGATATTTAAAGTGCTGCAAGGAGAGTGAATGGTGAATTTATAAGTGCTTGGGTTTTGCCGGAGTGATTGGATAAGTACATGGGTCTGGCTGCGTAATTGGAGAAGTGCATAGGTAGTAACAGGGAGATTACTAAACTGTATAGATAGCACTCAAAGGAATGTAGAAGTGCATGAATTAGTGCCTGGGTAATCACTCAAAGGATTGTAAAAGTGCATGAGTTAATGCCTTGGTAATTGCATGAGTACATGGGTACCGACTGGAAGATTAGAGTACTGCAAGGTGAGTGCATGGTGAATTTATAAGTTCTTGGGTATTGGCGGAGTGATTGGATTAGTACATGGTAGTGGCTGAGTGACTGGAGGAGTGCACGGGGAGTGACAGGGTGATTGCTGGACTGCGTGGGTACTACCTGGGGAATTGGAGGAGTGAATGAGAAATATGTAAGTGGTTAAAGGACTGCACGGGTAGTGCATAGGGGATTGCAGCAGTACATGTGTTTGTGACTGGGTCATTGCATGAGTACATGGGTACTGAGTGGATGATTAGAGTAGTGCAAGGAGAGCGCCTGAGTGAATTTATAAGTGCTTGGGTATTGGCAGAGGGATTGGATTAGTACATGGTACTGGCTGGGTGACTAGAGGAGTGCATCGAGAATGACAGGGTGATTGCTGGACTGCATGGGTAGTACCTGGGGAATTTAAGATGTGAATGAGCAGTGTCTAGGTGGTTAGAGGACTGTATGGATAGTGCAGAGGTGAATGTAGTAGTGCATGGAGAGTGTTTGGGTTACTTAATCTTACCTTTACAATAGTAGATATGAAAGTCTTTGAAACAATTTTTGCAGTTGTTTTTTATAATTAAATTTTTAAAAACTTTCAAACTTTAGAATTTTGGTCTGCAAAAGAGAAGAAAAAATACAGTTATAACATAATAATATAGTTTAAACTACACAACATAATTTTACCATTATATAAGATATTCAGTTTGCCTTTTTTGCTGGTCTCAGAATCTATTGAATTTCACCATAGACAGTGATTTCAATATTGCTCATCATGTAACAGCGGGCAAAAAATACAATCAATAAGATTGTTAAAAAAAACAAATCTGTGTCCAAAATATTTACAACAAAGTCAACTATGTGTTCACATTTCCTAAAATAAACATCCTCAATAACATTACATATAATACAAATATCAAATATATGAAATGGTTCTTTCTAAGACAATTTTCTAAATACAATATCAAAGAACAGAAACAATAATTGAATCAGTAATTCTTCATATCTTCCCTATAGTCTAAATGGTGTTCTTTAAAACATTTGCAGTGAGAATATCCAAAATACACTTGTTAATTCAGATCGATATTTTCCCACTAGGCCGAATGATATTCCTGTAATCCTTTGTATTGAAATTATCCAAAATAATGTCATTAATTCATATTGACATCTTCCCAATAGGCCGAATGATGTTCTCAGAACTTTGGCATTAAAAATATTAGGTATGAATTTGGTAATTCATTAGGCAACCGATATTTGAAAACCAAATGGGCATCATTACAATGTGTCAATCCTTTATTGCACTTTAAATAGACAGTGTAGTGTCCAGATGTTGTAGAAGGTCCATCGTGGAAAATAATTGCTACTGCTACGAAAGTTCTTCCTGATATTGATAGTTGACTTGCTACAAACTTTTTAATTAAAGTTTCCAATTTTCTTCCATCTGCTCTACAACGTTGTATCATTAAAATAATATATTGTCCAAATCTTTCTATAAATAATGTTGATAACATTTCTGATTTGCAGTGTCTACACTCCATATTTTGATTAGCTGATTTAACTAATTTGTTAAAAGACACTGTTTTACAATCTGGTATTGCCAAATATATGAATCTTTCAGGGCCTGATTCACAGAACTAACTTACGTCAAAAACGTAAAGTTAGTACTTTTTGGTATTCACAGAATACACTTACTCATTTTGGTATTCACAGAATGAACTTACTCATTTCGGTATTCACAGAAGTTAGTAGTCCTAACTTTAGGGCTCCTAAACTGAGAAAAATCCTAACTTTAAGACTTTCGGTATTCACAGAAGGCATTTAGGAGTCCTAAAGTTAGGACTACTAACTTTACTACTCCTAAACTGAGAAAAATCCTAACTTTAAGACTTTCGGTATTCACAGAAGGCATTTAGGAGTCCTAAAGTTAGGACTACTAACTTCGGTGAATACCGAAATGAGTAAGTTCATTCTGTGAATACCAAAATGAGTAAGTGTATTCTGTGAATACCAAAAGTACTAACTTTACGTTTTTGACGTAAGTTAGTTCTGTGAATCAGGCCCTCAGTGTCTATGTTAGTGGTAGAAGTAAATGTACAATTTTCACATTCATGTTCCCATCTATAACAAAGTCCAAACAGATTTTCAATTTGTATTCTTTCATCTTCCAATACTGCAAGCATAAACATAAGAAATTCCTGAGCATCTTGCTGTACATTCTGTGTAAATTGTGACGAACCAGAACATATATCCAGAAGAAGCCGAATGCCAGAAACACTTTGGATTTTAGTTTTATCAGTTCTCAATTTTTCAAAAATTGAATGCACAAGGAACAAAACCTTTTTCTCGATTCTCCGTAATTTGCTGTTGGAGATTTTCTAGAAAAAATATGACATTCACCACTACATTAGCATAGCAGTTGATACCTGAACTATTTTCTAACTGATATCCTACAATCTCTTCAACAGTGTCCTTTTTCTTTTTGTTTGGAATCTCAACATTGTCTTGATTTTTGTTCTTCTTTCCAACTTCACTATAGAGATTCTCATATCTTCGTTTTCGACCTACTACACGCTTTTCATATACAGGATATTCACCTAAATTGGGAGCATACAGTCTTCTTAACCAATTATACTCTCTTAGACAATTTGCATCTGCACTAATCTTTCTCTCATCAAAATCAATCAAATACAATCCAGATAAAGTTCTGACTCGGGACAATGCAACATACGCCATTCCCTCTTTAAACACAGTATTTCCAATGTTTACCAAGCAAAAACGAACAGAACAACGTCCAATCTGTTTTACTTCTTCAATCTGATCAAATTTAATCTTTAAAAATTCAATTCCATCTCTATTTTGATAATTAACAAATTCAACAACTTTTCCCATTGCTCCATTTACTAAACCTTTTTCCACATCCAAATTACGCCGTAAAATTACCCGACAGTTTTCACATACATATAAATTCTTTTCTAAACCATCAGTCTTAGATATAGATTTTTCCAATGAATCCAATTTTGTTTTTAATTTTTCTGTCAAAATAATAGTAATACCTTTGTGCTCTATTTTATCAATGACTTCCATTTTTATTATTTGTTGTTTTTCCAGCTTTAAAAGTTCTTCATTGAATGTAGAACACTCTCGCAGTGTTGGCATTAGGCAGATTATAGATTTATTTTCTCCGATTTTTTTGTATATTATTTCTGGAGCAACATTTTCATTTGGAAACAAGTTTGTAAGTAGCCGACTTTACAAAGCTTCTTTACCATGTTCTGTCAATACACCAATTCTTATATCTTGAAGAATACTTCCATAGTCTTCATCACTTGCCTGTCGCATATTTTTAATAAGTTCTTTGTATTCAAAATATGACCAAATGTTCACTTTTCCAATACTTCCCAAAGACTTTCTGGTGTCTTCATGCACAAGTGTTTTAAATACTGGTTGCCCTTTTACAGGAGTAAGTTGCAGTAGATCGCCAAAAACATCACATGTTTTCCTCCAAATAAGACATCGTATTCTGTTTTTAAAATTTGCTGCATTCTTAAATGCACAAAGGCAAGCATTAAGTTTGAGACCATGCTCACCTCATCAATAACTAGAAGTTTCATTTTCTTTAGTACTCTTGAAACTTCATAACAAGCTTCTCCAGATAGCTTGTGATATTCCAATTTGTTTTCATGTTCAACAGGTAGCATTAGTAAGCGATGTAATGTAATTCCTTTAATGTTGTGTGCTGCTACCCCAGTTGGAGCGGTTACAACACAAGATAAATGTGATTCAGTGGTTTTCTGTAGATAACTGGTCAAAACTTTAATTAAGAAACTTTTTCCTGTACCAGCTTGACCACTGACATACATTCGGATAGGTTGAAATGATGTGCATGTGCATTCTTTTTTTTCATGAAGAAACCATGGTCGATCTGTGGTCTCACTTGCTGATATATTTCTTTCTGTTCAATATTTAGTTGTTCTTCCAAGTTTCCTAAGTCCATAATATCATGTTGAGCTTGATGCATTGCTGTTTCCACTTCACTCATGGCGATTGCTGCTTCATTTTCAAGAATTGGTTGTCCTAGTGGATCTTGACTCAGTGGAGCAGAACTTTGACTGTCTTGAGAACTGTCTCTAGCAATCTCAGCTGCAATAGTAGCTTCTTGATCAATTTCTTCATTCAACATTTTGAGATAATTTGGAAATACTGTGCATTCAATGCTATCTTTACATGCATTAAAAGAATCTTCATAGCAATGAAAATCTCCAAGTAATTCCAGTTCCATATGCCAAGGCTTGAAGAGTTGCAGAAGTGCTAAATAATAAAATTCTCTTTTATCAGGAGTATTGCAACTCAGTTTCCTATGATTAATCAGATTTCCTTTACTATGTTTCACCAAACATCCTTCTGAACCAATCACTGCATATTTTTCTTCCTTTATGTTCTTTGTAATATTTCTCTTAAAACTGTAATATTGCAGCACTTCATAGAGACATATGTTTTCAAGATGAGGACTTCTATTTGGATAGTACGTATCCAACATGTTTGTTTTAACAATATCTGTGCTTTCCGGTTCATTTAATGCTAAATATTCGATTTCTTGTATAGATTTAAGTACTCGATTTCGTGTTGCAGCAAGACCTAGACTAACCCAAATTATTCCTCTTGACTTTGAATATAAACTTGCAGAGGACAACCGATCCGAACATTCGTAGGATCCAATCTCTCGATGGGACAGCATCTTCAAACTAAAGCTGTACAATTTCTTACTAAGAGTCTTCTCGTGGGAAATTTCTTCCCACATTTCTTTCAACTCCGTCTTTTCAGATTTTGTTATGTATGACGTTACATACCGAGCAACAGCAATGGAATTATCCGCAACATACTGGATATCCATATTAGCATTCCACATCGACAAAATAACTGGATTATAATCATTAATATACTTTGATTGTTCACTTCTTTTTAAATTGTAAGTATTTTTGGGAGATTTTCTAGTGATGGTATGTCTCACTGCTGACATGAAACTGTTCACTCTTCCTTTAGATATTACTGGACGTGGAAATCCAAAACGACATTTGGTATAAAACTTTTCCTTCGACTTGTATTTCCGTCGACAGTATTTGCCACATCGATGAGTTTGAAACCGTAACACTTGTTGCCTTAAGGTGTTTTCTTCTCTTGTTTTTGGTATAGCACATGTAACATAGTCTTCAATAAAAGATAAAACAGTCTCATCCGAATCAGTTCCAAATTTGGGTGCATCCTTGATCCATAAAAGCATATGTATATGAGGTGCACCTCTAGCTTGATACTCCTTTCTCCAAAAGAAATCAATAACTTCTCCAAGAGGAGGATTGTTTTTATTGCAGATAAAAGACATCATAGCTTGAAACCTATGATTAAAATATCTGCACACATTTACAGGATCCAAGGAACACAGTTCTCCAGGTGTCTTGAATTCAATGTTTTTAATATTTGAATTTGCTTCTCGAAGAAATTCAAGTAAATCGTCCCATGCATATTCAGCACAGCTTAGCGTAACAAACCACGTAGGAGTTCCTAAGTTCCTTAACATGCATTTAACTTCTCCATGACGACGATACCAATACTCATTAGTACCATGCTGACACGCCATCAAATTAATCAATTGAGATTCTAAATGATCATCTCTGTCATGTACTTTGTCCATGAGTTCCTTTGCAGAAACATTTTGAAGATGAACTCCTGTTTTTAATATGTGGTTGACTGCATATGAAAGTCCAGACAAGTCACTTTCAAACAAAAGATGAAATATATATGGGATACATTGTCGAAATCTTGGATCTTCTGAGTACAATCTTGTTGTCCGATATTCTGATGTGGGAATCTGTACTGGTCGTTCGTCATATCGTCCACCTTTTCCAGTGGGGAAGAGCTGTGGAAAACAATGAGCTTCCAAACTTTTTTCCCAAACACTCATTGGAGTCCCCTTCGCTTTCTTCATTTGGAATAATTCAATAGTATTTCCCATCACTTCTTTGGAATGTAAAGGATGTACACTATAATGTTCATAAATTTCTTCACTTTTGGACATGTCCACTTTTTCAATTTGGCCACTTGACATTTCGCTATCATCTCCTAAAACTATTTCTTCTTCTTCCACATACACATTTTTGTAGTAATCATTGTTTTTTATGAGATATAACGTTGCCTTTTGCACTTTGCTGACATCTACTAATTCTTGCCATATTTTCCGACTCTTCGTAGGAACACCATTAACTAGAATAACTACCGGTTCAGTTTCCTCTTTCTCTACACCAATAGTTTCAATATTTTTCTTTAAATCTAAAGGTAAATATACAACTCTTCCTTTTAATCCTCTCTGTAAATCTGTGGGAGGCAACTTACCTGTTTTAGGCTCCATACGAACAATAGCCTGAAACGGGTGCACAGATTGAATCAGAATAGACTCATACGTGTTTAAATCTACCAGTTCTGGAGGAATAGCTACCAACTCTAGGTTATTATGTACAGCTCTAGCTGGCATTTTGTTGTCCTCTAATTTGTTATAACAATATTTACAAATACGTTGATCACTACCCAAATCAAAGCAATCTTCTACCAACAAATAAGTTGCAAATTCCTTCCACTTATCATTGTTTTCTTTTTCACTTTTTAAATACAGATCAACATTCCTAGTCTGATTTTTATAGTGAGTTCAGTCGACAACAAATACAAACATAATTTGGTCTTTCACAACAAATTACCTTAAACTTCGTAATTTCTTCTTCAAACTTCTCAGTACTACTATGTTCCACGTCTTCTTCAACACCTACTTCTATCAATGTCTCACTTTGACTACACTCTTGTTCAGGACCAAAGTAACGAAACTCTATTTCATCACAAACTTTTTTACATCTGATACTGACCCATGCAAAAGAGCACTGTTTAAGTCACTTAAAATTATTGCTGGACTTTTTGCGTAATACAATCTTCTGACTAATTTCCGCATTTGAGAGTGATGTACTGCTAACATTCTGAAATGATGAAAAACACTTTGACACACTTTTCTAGAAAGACAAGCCAGAGAATGACCTTGCAAACCAGTATTTTTTCTCACTTTGCAAGGATCTAGTCCTTGCAGCATCTTAATCTTTTGTTTAACACTTTTTTACTATACTGTCGTAAGAAATTTCGTAAAATATCAATAGACTCCTGTCGTATACTACAAATACTACTGCAATCCCAAGTAAACACTGGGGCTTTAGTACGTCTCCCTAGAACTTCATCAGCTATCACTTCTTCTACATTTCTAGGAACCATCTTTTCTTTTTCAATTGGACAACCGTTCTTCACTTCATAAGCACGACCACTGGTATCAACTGCGTACACTAATGTATTGGTTTGAAAATAGCTCTCTTCATTGAAAAAAGGCTCTGAACTTGAACTGTGCTTCCATTCACCCAAAAAAATATCACAAAAGTTAGTTCTGTTAATTAGTCTCTTCTTTTTACTTTTGGCCTTCATAAAATGTATTGGCTTATCTAATGATCGAATTCTGTTTAAAACTAAAATGAATAATTTCCTTTTTAATTCAAAAGCCTTTTCAACAATAGTTTCAATCTGTTTCTTCTTTTTTATAAAATGCTGATCTTTTTTTATATTTCTTGGCATCTTTTAATAAATTAAGTACTACTCTATTGTGAAACATTCTTTTCCTTATTTCATCAAATTGATTCTTTCTCCTTTTACCATAGATTGTTTTTTGAAAACGTGATTTCCCATTAATTTCTCCTTTTTTCTTTTCATTCTTCTTTGTTGTTGAGGTATTCTTTCTACTTTCTACATTGTGCAATCTGTTTCTTGTCTTTGAAAGTCTTTTAATAACTTCTTTTGTTCTCTTACCGCAAGACTTTTTCTTTTTTCCCACATGTTGTACTTCATCTAATTCTTGCTGTTGTCTTTTCTTCAAATAATAGTCTTTCCTTTGTTGTTTCCTCTTTACTGTTTTTTAGTCATGGTAAGTCTTTTTTAATAATGATGAAGAATATCTGTAAAAAAAAAAAATGTAATATTGTTAATATAAATCTATAAAATATACCATTCTATTACTAAACAAACAAGTTCTACATAAAAACCATTTAAACACTTTGTTTTGAAATCACAATGCATTTGCTGCAGTACACAGGTACTACCTGGATAATTGTAGGAGTGAATGAGTAGTGTTTAGGTGTTTAGAGGACTGCATCGGCAGTGGATAGAGGATTTTAATAGTGCATGTATTAGTACATGGGTCATTGCATAAGTACATGGGTAGTGACTGGATGATTAGAGTACTGCAAGGAAAGAGGATGGTGAATTTATAAGTGCTTGGGTTTTGGCGGAATAATTAGATAAGGACATAGGACTGTCTGGGTGATTGGAGGAGTGCACGGGGAGTGACAGTGTGATTGCTGGACTGCATGGGTACTACCTGGGTAATTGGAGGAGTCAATCAGTAGTGTGTAGGTGGTTAGAGGACTGCATGGATAGTGCACATGTGATTGTAGCACTGCATGTGTTAGTGCCTGGGTCATTGCATGAGCACATGGATAGTGACTGGATACTTAGAGTGATGCAAGGAGAGTGCATGGTGAATTTATAAGTGCTTGGATTTTGGCAGAGTGATTGGATAAGGACATGGGACTGGCTGGGTAATAGGAGGAGTGCATAGGTAGTAACAGGGAGGTTACTAAACTATATAGGTAGCACTCAAAGGACTGTAGAATTGCATGAGTTAGTGCCTGGGTAATTGCATGAGTACATGGGTACTGACTGGAGGATTAGAGTACTGCAAGGAGAGTGCATGGTGAATTTATAAGTGCTTGGGTTTTGCCGGAATAATTAGATAAAGACATGGGACTGTCTGGGTGATTGGAGGAATGCACAGGGAGTGACAGTGTGATTGCTGGACTGCATGGGTACTAACTTGGTAATTGGAGGAGTGAATCAGTAGTGTGTAGGTGGTTAGAGGACTGCGTGGATAGTGCACATGTGATTGTAGCATTGCATGTGTTAGTGCCTGGGTCATTGCATGAGTACATGGATAGTGACTGGATACTTAGAGTGCTGCAAGGAGAGTGCATGGTGAATTTATAAGTGCTTGGGTTTTTGCAGAGTGATTGGATAAGGACAGGGGACTGGCTGGGTAATTGGAGGAGTGCATAGGTAGTAACAGGGAGATTACCAAACTGTATAGGTAGCACTCAAAGGATTGTAGCATTGCATGTGTTAGTGCAGGGGTCATTGCACAAGTACATGGATACTGACTGCATACGTACAGTGCTGCAAGTTGACTGCATGGTAAATTTATAAGTGCTTGGATTTGGCGGAATAATTAAATAAGGACATGGGACTGTCTGGGTGTTTGGAGGAGTGCACAGGGAGTGACAGTGTGATTGCTGGACTGCATGGGTACTACCTGGGCAATTGGAGGAGTGAATCAGTAGTGTGTAGGTGGTTAGAGGACTGCATGGATAGTGCACATGTGATTCTTGCACTGCATGTGTTAGTGCCTGGGTCATTGCATGAGTACATGGATAGTGACTGGATATTTACAGTGCTGCAAGGAGAGTGCATGGTGAATTTATAAGTGGTTGTGTTTTGGCAGAGTGATTGGATAAGGACATGGGACTGGCTGAGTAATTGGAGGAGTGCATAGGTAGTAACAGGGAGATTACTAAACAGTATAGGTAGCACTCAAAGGATTGTAGCATTGCATGTGTTAGTGCCTGGGTCATTGCACAAGTACATGGATAGTGACTGGATACTTAGAGTGCTGCATGGAGAGTGCATGGTGAATTTATAAGTCCTTGGGTTTTGGCAGAGTGATTGCATAAGGACATGGGACTGGCTGAGTAATTGGAGGAGTGCATAGGTAGTAACAGGGAGATTACTAAACTGTATAGGTAGCACTCAAAGGATTGTTGAAATGCATGTGTTAGTGCCTGGGTAATTGCATGAGTATATGGGTACTGACTGGATGATTAGAGTACTGCAAGGAGAGTGCATGGTGAATTTATAAGTGCTTGGGTTTTGCCGGAATAATTAGATAAGGACATGGAACTGTCTGGATGATTGGAGGAGTGCACGGAGAGTGACAGTGTGATTGCTGGACTGCATGGGTACTACCTGGGTAATTGGAGGAGTGAATCAGTAGTGTGTAGGTGGTTACAGGACTGCATGGATAGTGCACATGTGATTGTAGCACTGCATGTGTTAGTGCCTGAGTCATTGCATGAGTACATGGATAGTGACTGGACATTTAGAGTGCTGCAAGGAGAGTGCATGGTGAATTTATAAGTGCTTGGGTTTTGGCGGAATGATTAGATAAGGACATGGGACTGTCTGGGTGATTGGAGGAGTGCATAACTAGTAACAGGGAAATTACTGCTCTATATGTAGTGCTCAAGGGATTGTAGAAGTGCATGAGTTAGTGCCTGGGTCATTCCATGAGTACACTAAGCATACATGCAACTGTATGAATAGTATCTGAACACATAGATAACTCATTACATACTATCTAGTTAAGTAGATAAGTCCAACATACCACAAAGGGTAATATATGGTGGTTTATTTTTGAGTTACATCTTGACCATTTAATCTACAAATATGCAACATCATCAAACTATACCTCAAAACAGACTTAAGAAAGAAGAGCAATTAACAACACATTTAATGATCTTTTTAAAACCACATATATCTTCAGCTTTCTATCTAAAATTATGTGGCATCATTCAACTATACCTTTGCTTAAACTACAAAAAGAAACCTAATTAACAGCACCTTCTTTCACCATTCTATCTTTAATTATATGCCATAATTTAACTTTACCTACTGTACAAACTAATAACAGAAACTTAATTAATAACACCTTATATGATCATCTTTCAAACACCACAGTTGTGCTGCATGTTTACCAAAGTATCTATAATTATGCAGTATCATTAAACTATACCTTTGTAGAGAGAAAACAAAATGATGCCTAATAAACTACACCTTATATGAGCATCTTTCAAAATACACATTTGTACTGCATCTTCAAAAAACTATCTAAAAATATGAAGCATCATTCAGCTATACCTTTGAACAGACTCAAAAAATATATATTATTGTACAGACTGTTTTTAAAGAAACTTCAAGTACAATGAAACTAATTCCAATATACATCTCTACATTTAATATATTTCAAACAACACAGTTTTAGAATAATGTCAAATCTTTTTTAAATAAACATCAAAAATATATAACTCACCTTGCAAATAAATCTGTGGAATGAAAAATCTCACACACTCAGACAGGATTTTTTTTTACACACAGTCAATATAAATCACCAGACTCAGCAAGGTAAAACCGGTAATGGCAAGGTTTCCCTCTCTTTTTCCATACAAATACACATAAGCAACAAATGACATTGCTTCCCAGATTTTTTAAAATTGTAAAACACAATTCCATTGGTCACAGATAATAACCCTTCTCAACTGACTTCTTCACCCCTTCTGCCTAATGTCAGTTTCCATAGTAACAGGTCATGCAACATTCAACTTAACTCACAGGTCACAAGTTCACCACACAATGTTGCAAATGAGAACAGCAGGTGTGGTTGGCGTTGCAAAACATGACCTTATCCTTTCTGCTGTACCTTTCAAACATTTTTTACTAACCAATAAGAAACTTGCTTTTTAAACAAACTAAAATGCACCCTATTTTTGAATGTACAATGTTCTGAAACAGCCAATGAAATCTCTACTTTCTTTAAAACAGAATCTTGTCCACCATTTTAGATAGCTCTCATTCTACCAACTGACTACCTCAGCTACAGACATCTTTTCATTACCTACAGTCGTCACTTCAAGATGCTTTCAGTGTGGATTGTTGGGCACAGCTATGTTTTCTGGTGCAAAAGGTATGCTGAACGCAGAGGTATTGACAAAGACCTAGCTTTGCAAAATGTAGACATTAAATGGATTGGACAGAGAGGATTAAAGTGGCACCAATTGATGCCTGTGGTTAAAACCTTTTTGCATCTCCAACCCCTGACCTCATGATTGTGCACTGTGGTGGCAATGACCTAGGCACATTGACTGGGGTAGGTCTGGAAATGCTAATGAAGGACACCTTTGCAGAATTGATGTTGCTTTTTGCCCAAACTGCCTTTGTATACTCTAACATATGCCAAAGACAGAAATGGAAGTGGTCCAATCAATTTTGTCCTCAGATTGAGAAAGCTAGAAAAAATGTCAATAAAGCTGTTTCTGCTTACCTCAGAGACCATAGAATGGGCTCCATATATAACAACAATCTACGTTTCCATATGGAGGGCATCTACAGGAGTGACGGAGTACACTTCACTGATGAAGGGAACAGAGTGTTTCTCAACAACCTGAAGCTCTGCATCCGTACTTACATGTAGCTGCAAGAAACTCATAATAAACACAAGGGCTCTTTTTAGAGCCACCCAATAACCCAACATATAACCTAGGTTTATATAAAAAAAATATCTTAATTATTTTTGCTTGGGGTCGCGCACCCAGCGTGTTCACACTAGGGGGCCGTGCTGAGCGCCGCGCACCCATTGTGTTCACACTAGGGGCCGCGCTGAGCACTGCGCACCCATCGCGTTCACACTAGGGGGCCGCGCTGAGAGCCGCACACCCACCGCATTCACACTAGGGGCCGCGCTGAGCACCACGCACCCACCGCGTTCACACTAGGGGCCGCGCTGAGCGCCGCACACCCATCGCATTCACACTAGGGGGCCCCGTTGAGCGCCGCGCTTCATTTTTTAAACGTCTACTTACATTAATTTACATTCGCCCCGGGGACCCCATCCCCCTGGGCATGCCCAAATATACTTTTTTTTTTTTAAACGGAGGAGGGGGAACTGCCACCCCCCTCCCGGGCCATTTTGGGCCCCGGGGACCCCATCCCCGGGACCTGGCCTCATGGTTAGGGACCGTGGGGAGCCCCAATGCCTCCACGGTCCCGCCGGCTCCCTGTCTCCTGCGGGAGCCGGCATTGCTCCCACACGGGGAACTGCTAACATGCAGCTCCCCGTGTGGAAAGCAGTCTGCTTTGGATTTTGGAAGCGAGAGCAGGAATCCTGCTCTCGCTTCCAAAATCCAAAGTGTTTGCTATGACAGGGCGGGAGCACACGGCTCCAGCCCTGTCATAGCAAACAGCAGTGTCCCGGGGGTGGGCACCCTGGGACACTGCAGGAGCCAGCCCTGGGGGGTAGCAGTCCCCAGGGCCATGGAGGGCTCCCTACTAGTGCACAGCCCCGGGGAGGTGGTGGTCCCCGGGGCTCGGGGGTCCGTAAGGGACTCCCTAATTTGTATTAATAATGCCCTGGGGAGGTGGTGGCCCCCGGGGCATGTGGAGGGGGCTCGAGCCCCCCCACACAGCTTTGATTATTTTTTTCAAAAAGCCCCGGGGGTGGCGGTCCCTGGGGCAGCGGGGAGGCTGTGTGCCCCCGTGCATATTTAAGAAAAGTCCCGGGGGTGGCGGTCCCCGGGGCTTGGGGGGGCCTTGGAGGCCCCCCAAAGATTAATTAAGAAGAAGCCCCGGGGAGGTGGCGTTCCCCGGGGCTGCGGGAGGGCTGCGTGCCCTCCCGCATATACTTTATATAGCCCCGGGGAGGTGGCAGTCCCCGGGGCTGCGGGGGCTCAGCGGGCCCCCGCAATTATGAATAGGGCAATGCCCCCGGTACCTGGCCCACCCGGGGGCCTCATTTAAATCAAGCGCGGAAGCCCCCGCTTCATTTTTTTTTAAAAATTCGGCGGGATTCGCGACCCCATTGCCCATTCTGCCGAAAGTATAAAAAAAAATATTTTTTGGGGCCCTGGGGGTCCTTGTGGGACCCCCTGAACAGGCCTAAGGGGTCAGAGTGTTTCTACCCTGCCCCCTTTTCTTGTTTTTAAACATTTATTTTACTGTTTTCTTGTGACTCGGTTCTACCGAGTCACAAAATGGCTGCCAACAGTTCCCAGTTTGGAGTGTTGGCAGCCAATTAGAGTGAAGCTCGTGCCCGGGAGGGTTCGCGAATCCACCGCATCCCTCGATATCGAAACTTTTTCTTTTTCAAATTTCTCAGGAACTACTGAACGGATTTACACCATTGAACAAAAAGGACTCTTTCTGAACCAAGGGCTACCTTTTTGCCAAATTTGGTGTAATTCCGTTCAGCAGTTCGGGCTGACGCTTTGTCTAAAGTTTCCTATGGAAAATTACATGGGGAAAACGTGTTTTGGGACCCCCCTTTTTTCTCGGCCCCCGCTTGATGAATCACCCCGAAACTTTCAAGACAGGAGCTGACCGGAGTGGGCCACTAGTTTTGAAACTTTCACGAAGATTCGTCAACCGGCGCCAAAGATATTGGGAAAACAAAAAAGGCTTTTCCTATGGAAACTAGGTCCTAACTATAACTACCTACTGGCGGTCGCCAGTAGGTAATTAATATATATATATATATATATATATAAACGCTCCAATGCGTCGGACCGACGAAGGCGCGAATGCGGAAACGCGTTTGTTGTTGCTGATAAGAAAATAAAGTTTCTTTGGAATTTGCACCGCGAGTGCTGGCTTGTGTTCTGGTATACAGGAGCATTGGAGCGTTTATGTTGACACGGACAACCACCGTGCTGCCGCCACCCGCTCGCGAGTGCTCCGTTTCTATGGTGGGAGTGGAGCGAGCAATATATATATATATATATATAACTCCCACTGGAGTTTTATCGCACCTTTGCGCCCCAACTGGTACCCCAACTAGTGACTCAATTTCAAGCGGCCCTGGATGAAGGCGCCCTGCCACAGTCCATGTGTGAGTCGCTTATAGTGTCCCTCCTCAAGCCGGATAGGGATCCCCACCAAGTGGGCTCTTATCGGCCCATAGCCCTATTGCCCGCGGACTATAAAATCTACGGGAAGATTCTGGCGGATAGATATGCCACGGTCCTCCCAAAATTGATCCACCCAGATCAGAATGGGTTCGTACCAGGCAGGAATACCTCCTACAATATACGGCGACTGTTCCATGTCCAGGATCAGATACGAGATCGCTTTCCCCGAGCGGCGTGTTTGGTCTTGGACCTGGAGAAAGCATTTGACACGCTCTCATGGCCGTATTTATTTCAAGTCCTGCGATGCATGGGAGTGGGGCCTCGCCTTCGGGCATACACCAAGCTAATATACTCCACGCCCACCTCCAGAGCACGATTGGGGCCTCTAATATCAGCCCCGTTCCCTGTACGTCGAGGCACTCGGCAGGGATGCCCACTCTCCCCCTTACTCTTCTCCATGGCGATGGAACCTTTGGCGATCCACCTTCGCAATGCGGGCGAGAGCTGGGGCATCCCAATTGCTGACTCCACCCATGTGGTATCGATGTACGCGGATGACGTGCTAATCTATGTCCGCGATATTGCGGCGGATGTCTCCCCTATATTACGCATATTACAAGACTTTGAGGCGGTGGCGGGGCTCAAAGTGAATTGGTCCAAATCGACTATATATCCCCTGGTGCAAGCCGTACCCCATTGTCCAATAAGACTGGGTAACGTCAACATCTCCTGGAGCACCCAGGTGGTCCGATACCTGGGAGTCCGGCTATATCACACACCACAGGACATCTATGAGGGCAATTACCGCAGAGCGATGGCTGGCATCAGATCCTCCATACACTTTTGGAAAAACCTCCCATTGGCTGTCACCGGAAAAATAGCAGTTGCTAAGATGATCCTCGTTCCGCTGTTACTATATTACTTCTCTAATCTTTCGGTGGTCCCTCCACGCTCCTTTTTAGAGAACTTGACACCCTCCTCGGGACCCTTATATGGGGATCCGGACGCAGGCGTATTGCCCGCGCCAAGCTGCAGCTGCCCCTCGATCAGGGGGGACTAGCTGCCCCATCCTTTGAGGCATACTTTCTAGCCGCCCAGCTGCAATGGGTGTCATGCTGGACAGCGGGCCGGGCACAGGGGGAACTGATCACAACAGCCGGGCAAATCCAGACCCCAATCATCAACCGACTGCTACTGCCAGGGGCGACGCCACCCCGGACCAGGCCACTCCAGGTGGCGATGGCACACGCCTGTCTGACGCGCATCCACAGAATGAACCGCACGGCGCCCATGTACTCCCCTCTCCTGCCACTGGTGGGGTTCCCCAAGGGTCGGGCGCACTACACGGAGCGGATACTTCACACATGGACAGAACACTCACTGACGAACGCGGGCACACTCTACCTCAACGGACAACTGCAGACCTTCGAGACACTCATGGATCAATTCGACCTCCCTAGAGGACAATTCCTTTTACATAGGCAGCTACTGGAAGACTGCTGTAAAATATGGCACATAATAGACACAGAACCTCCCACGCACCCGGTAATCCATGTGTTACTGCAGATGGGCCCAGGGCGCCATCTAGTCACTTGGATATATAAAGCCATACGGACTCTTAAGCAGCCCACCCTTGCACCCCTCCGGGAGAAGTGGGAAACGGACTTCCGCAGACCACTTCACGATAAGGAATGGGCTCATGCCTTGGAATTTCCCAAAAAAGTGTCCCGTAACTATCAATTTAAAAACATACAACTGCACATTTTGCACCGGGCATACCTTACCCCCGAAAAGCTACAGAAGTACTTCCCAGATAGCTCCTTCACCTGTCCCAGATGCCCAGAGCCCAATGCCTCGTTCCAGCACATGCTTTGGGATTGTCCAATGCTCCAAATCTATTGGGACACAGTTCATACCACCCTCAGGACAGTCACAGGAATCCCAGACCTACACACATGGGAGGCCAGTGCTCTTGGAATCTGCAAACGCTGCAAAAACATGAAGGTGGAAACGCGCTTTGCGTCCTTGGTGCTCCTACTGGCTAAGTGGTGCATAACTATGCATTGGAAAGCACCGGGGGGTCCCCCTCTGACGGCATGGGTGGGAGCAGTCAAGAAGTGGGGCACAGCAGAGGAGGAAGTGCTCTGAACAGAGGAGGTTAAGGGAACCCGTCAGCATCCAATATCTATGCCATGGGCCATGATACTCCATTCCTTTGTACAGGAAACACTGACGACGCCGGGGCCTCAGACTACCAGTTCTCCAATGGCACACACGACCCCTGCGGCAACTCAGGGTGACTCTTGGAGGAGCCAGGTGCCCGACGGGTCGCAACTGACAGCCACAAGCGGGCCATAGCTACATTACCACACGCGCGACCCCCAAACTCTCCCCCTTCACCTGCGCATGCCTCACTAGCCACCATGCCATACTGCAACACTCAGGCGGCTACCACCAAATGGAGCAATATATGACACATTGTATCCCAGTTCTACCTCCCGGGTTCGTTCAAGTTTCTATCATTACTGGCACAAAACAACCCCTACGATATAGGGCTAATAGCGAGAGTGCGCCTCACATCCCAACACACAACACAGACCGCCTTGCATGAATGTCGATACTGCCTCACCACTCGCTCCTTAGAAACATCACCAACTTTGGGACTGTACGGGAGGCTATAGACCACGACGTTATTCAGCCTTATGTCAAGGTTTAAAATGTATGTGATATATCTTCTTATATCAATGTCTCCGATACTGATGTGATGTACCTAATTAGAGAAAATGCCAATACAAATGATTTTATAAAAAATCAGCCACTTATTCTCTGATGCACCTACTCACACCCTAATATAACCTTTCATACACCCACTCTAAAATACAGACTACCATTCTCGAAACCAAAGACACACCAATACCAGTTAGTACATACCCACTCACTGATTCATAGGTCTACACACATCCACTCACTCACCCATACAGTCACTCATCAATACAGCCACTATTATATGAACTCATACAGCTATACAGACACTCACACATCGCCACTCACCCATAGAGTTACTCACACACCTAGTCAGTCACCCAAAGAGTCAATCATAATGCCATTTACTCACCTATACAGTTATACACACACCACCTCACTTATTCACAGATACTAACACATACTTACTCTCTTATACAATCACTGACACAAGCACACACTCATCCATACATCCACTCTCACAATCACTCACTTTCACATACAGTCACTTATATACTCCAACACTCACATATACTGCCATTCACATATGCAGTTGCTCACATATATACCACTGAGACATCCATTCACTCACCAACACAGCCATATGCACACTCACTCACCCATACAGGCCCTCGCAGACGCACTCATGAATCCATACACCCAGTGAATCATCCACTCACACATCCATGCAGGTAGTCACACAACACACAGACACTCAGGCACCCATACAGGTACTCAGACAACCAATCAATAACCCATATAGACACTCATGTACCTATTCACCAACCCATGCAGCCACTTACACACCAACTGACAGACTGATACAGACATTCACACAGATTAGTCACTCACCCATACATTCACCCAGACACGTATAATCACTCACTTATACAGTCAGTCACACACTGACTGAATCATCATATATATATATCACATTCTTAAACTTTTTAGAAACACTCACAGTCACTGGATGATGTCATCAGTGATATCATCAGTTATGTCATCAGTGATGTCACTGACCATGTCATGAGTGATGTAATATGTGACATCATCAGCAGTGCATTGCGGGGGCGTGAGTTATAGTTAGCTCAGCTAACTATAACGGCTGAATTTCTCTGGTTTTGTACGAGTGAAATGTCAGACTAACTATAACGTCCCTGAAACCTGTGGTTTTTTCTGTGAATATCTAAGGTTTTTTAAATGCTAATTTCTAACTATAACGTCCCTGAAACCTGTGGTTTTTTCAGTGAATTTTATATATATATATTCAATCTCCTCTCACTCTTACAAGGAAGGAATCAGAACTCAGGTTGTAGTTTGGAAGTATTTAATCTGCAAAGGACGTGATCCACGCGTTTTGGCTCGTCCGAACCTTGATAACAATACAAGACGTCATTGTAGCTTCCTTATTTAAATGTACAAATACCTCCAGTTGCCAACATTAACAAAGGACTGCATATTACTTTAATCCAAAAGCTGGCGGCCATATTGGCCTGGTCACGATGTGAAAATTCTGGAATTGATACAATAAAGAAAAGAAAACAAGTGTTAATATACACACAATGTCATTTCAGCACATCTTGCCCCGTGACAGCCGTACCTGTATGTTCGTCAACGTGACTTGTTCACAATAAACATACTTAGGATTCCAAACATCAACATAAACAATGGACAACACATTACTTTAAAGTGAAAGGCTATCGGTCATATTGATCTGGGCACGTTGCGTATTATAATGGTTCTTACACGAAAGAAAAGAAAAAAAAAGGGTGCTAATATACACACACTATCCCTAAATAAAGTTCTAGCGATTATAGTTCCATTCCATTCACAGCTCATTTGAGATGTCATGAGTGATGTGACTGACCATGTCATGAATGATGTAATGTCTGAGGTCATAAGCAGTGCATTGCGGGGGCGTAAGTTATAGTTAGCTCAGGTAACTATAACTGCGGAATTTCACTAGTTTTGTATGAGTGAAATCTGAGTCTAACTATAACGTCCCTGTAATCTTTGTTTTTTCAGCGAATTTCTAGTTTTTTTAACGTTAAGTAAGATGCATATCACAATGGATGGTGGGGGGTTGGAAGCAGGGCCTGGCCTGGCATTGTGCTGCCCCCACCCAAGCTTGCTGCTCCTGCCTCCCCTCCTCCTTGCCATCCATTGTCCAAGTCCATGCCCCTGCTCCCTCATTACAGCCCTGTGTGGCCGTTGTTCTGCCACTGGCCTTCCCGCCTTCTCTGAACAGTTAGCTTGCTGCCCCATCCACCTCCTCCCTATCCTCTGTTGTCTGAATCCATGCACTAGCCTCCTCCCATGCATGGTCTGATGTGCTGCCACTCTCCTTCCCCCTGCCCTCCGATGTCTGTGTGCAAGCCCCTGCTCCATCCTTTTTGCCCACCATGTTTCATGGACCTGCCCCTCCTATCTACTCTGAGTGTTCTGTTGAGCTGTCACTCCCCTCCCACCTGCCTAGCATTGTCAGATGACTGTAACCTGTCCCTGCCACCTCCGCCCTGCCTGTCCACATTTCATGCCCCTATCCCCTTCCTCCTGTCCTCCATGGTACATTTTACTGCCACACCCTTCTGCCCTCCCTGGTATGTTGTGCTGCAACTGCTCCTCCTGCCTGCCCCGCGTGGTCTGTTGTGAGGCCCCTTCCCCTGAACTCTCTTGTCTGTGCCCAGCTCCTACCTCTCTCTTCTATCCTCCATGGTCCTTTGTGCATGCCCCTGCCCCCTCCTTCTTGCCCATCATGGCCATTGAGCTGCCACTAACCCTCCCGCTTGCCATGCATGGTCTTCTGTGCTGCCACGGCCCCTCCCACCTTCCCTGTGTGGTCAGCTAGCTGCCCCTGACCCCCTCCCACCTTCCCTCCATGGTCTGTGTGTATGCCATTATAGTCTCACTGTTGCTCTCCATGGTGTGTGTTGCTTCTAGTGCCCATCCTGCCTGACCTCCATGGTCAGCTTCCTGCTCCTGCCCTGCCCCCTTGCCCTTTGCCCTCTGTTTTCCATGTGCAGACCCCTATTCCCTCCCTCCTGGCTTGTCTGTTCCATTGTAATGCCCCTGAGCCCTCCCTCCTGCCCTTTATGGTCCGTTATGCTGCAGCTTTCTCTCCTGTCTGTCCATTATGGTCAGCTAGCTGCCATTGCCTCTTTCCCCTCTGTTCTCTGTTGTCCATGTGCATGGTCCTGTCCCCTCCCTATTGCTTTCCTTGGATTGTTGTGCTGCACTCCTGTCCCGCATGCCCTGTGTGGTGTATTGTGCTGCTGCAAACCCTGATGCCTGCCCTGTAAGGTCAGTTTGGTGCACCTATCCATGTCCCTCCTGTCCTCTGTTATCCGAGTCCATGTCCCTACCCCAATTCCTCCTGCCTTCCATGATCCAATGTACCATACTTGCTAACATTTTGAACTTGGTAAGAGGGAAATTTTGAAAAAAAAACTGGGGTATTGATTTTCCCCATTGACTTACATTGAAAAAGAGGAGATTGTAGACAGGAGAAAGATCAAATAAAGCCCATCTGGGCTTAAAAACATTGGGCGTTTCCTGGCTGAATCAGGTCTGTTGGCATGTATGGTTGTACTACCACTGCCTCTTCCTTCTGCCCACAATGGTCTATTATATTGCCACAGCCTCTCTTGCCTGTCCTGCATTGTTAGTTTGTTGCCCCTGCCCCCCTTTCCACGCCCTCCATAGTCTGTTGTGCTGCCACTGCCCTTCCTGCCTGCCCAGTGTGGTCAAATTGTTGCCTCTGCACCCTCCTACCTGCCTTCAATTTTCTGAGTCCGTGCCCCTGGCCTCTGCCTATCAACAGTATCCTAATGAACAACTAGATTGCTAACATTCTATATTTATTACAAAAGTGTGGCACGCCTGACGTCATCTTGATGTAATCAAAACTGTAATACCTAGAGCATTTCCTTTAGAAATTACAGAAATGAGAGGATCTTATTTGCATCAAAATTATGGTTAGTGCTCTAAAAACTAAAATGAGGACATATTTTCTGAGTTTTCAAATAGCGACAAAGCACTTTTAAATTATTTGTTATCTTTATGTTTTTTTATCCAGTTGACCACTTGATTAAATGTTGCACTTAGGGGAGAGGATGTGGTGTTACTTCCAGAGCTGCAGACTTTGCAACTAGGGAACCAGGTTGGAGTTTCTGCTTCAGCTCGACATTCTGTGATTCTGGTCAAATCACTTAATCTCCCCATGTCTACAACCAAAATGAATTTGTCCTTGTGTGATGTAACCAATGCTCACGTAAAGCACTCCAATACCTGACCAGTCTGCACTATATAAAACTGCAAAAAAACAAAAAATAAAAAGTGTTTTGCACACTTCTGTCATTGGGCTATACGTGGGCTACATCTGGGTGATATTTGTGCTACATTTGGGCTCTTTTGTCTCTGGTGGCCATCTTGGGAGACTTATTTGTTATGAAGTTTCCTAATTTCCTCCTTTACTACAGTCTCCTCAGTAGGAAATACTTTCAGTTTTTTACTTTGATTCCATCAGGAAGGCATTCAGATGTGTCACACATTTGCCATAAATTCAGAATGTTAGCACTCTAGTTGCTCATTAGATCACTGTAGTAAAGCTACTGCTCACCAGGGAAGTCTGCTGCTGGTTTTGAAAGTGCATGTTGTAGTATTGTGGGCACTAGGCCCACATGTTGTCTGAAAGAACCACACCGACAGGGTAGTGCAGTACTAGAACTGGCCCAGGGCACGTGCGCCCGGCCCCTTTTATTTGCAGGGTCACCTGACCGGTGACGCCTGTGGTGGGTGGGTGTAAAGTGTGGGATAGCACTAGGCAAACACTAGAACGTGTCCAGCCGGACACTACATCCCTCTCAAACTTTAATGAAAAGAAACAAACAAAAGTCCAACCTGGAAGAAAACAAATAAACAACACAAAGCACTCTTCAGGCCGTCAGCCAGGCAGCGCTGGAGCTTTGGACCGCAGGGTCAGGATGCTTTTGTCCGCCTTGGCGATGTATTTCAGACCGGCCTGGTCTCGCGGTGTTGAAGTCTATTTACAAAGTTCAAGTATCGGTGCATCTGGAGCGGTGATGGAGTCCACTCTGGAGATCTCTCAGGCGCTGAGGTTCCGGTGGACGAAAAACCTACAGCAGTTGGAGATGATCTCGGTGTGTGAGGCCTTTCCTTGGAGGCGACGTGCTTGATGGTCTTCCTCGCTCCTGACAGCCGAGCAACTTCAGACTTGCCTCTTTTGCCTGGACTCCTCTCTCACTGGAGCCTCCTGGAGGGCCTTCCTGCCGGGCTGCCATGGGACCGTGTGGGCTTCGTGTAAGCCGCACGAAGGCGTCGCTGAGGAACTGCCAACAGGACTCACAGCCAAGTCGCTCATGTAGCCGCAGAGGGTGGTGTCTCGGTCTGGACATCCTCGCCATCAGGACTCAGGTTCTGTGCCTTCCTCTGATGGTCTTTGGGTGACCAGTCTTCGACTGTGACCACCATGCTTCCCGTGCCTGTCGTGGAGCTGCTGCCCACGCATCTCTCCTAATCGGATTCCCCTCTCACGGGAACTCCATCGAGGCCCTTGCCCCTGGATTGCCACGTGACCGCGTGGGCTGTGCGGGCCTTTGCGTAGGCCGTGCTGAGGGGTCGCTGCGGAACTCCCAACAGGGCCACGGCCAAGTCTTGTGTAACCCCAAGGGGGGATATTCCAATGGTCGGGTATGCTCTACTTCGGCAGGCTTCAGGTTGACGGGGGCACACAGAAGGTTCCTGGGTGGCTCGCCTCGTTGAACTCCGGTTGTCTGTAGTGCGTAGATCCACTCTGGTGGTGCGATGCTCCTTGGTGATGATGCACCTGGATGATGAACATAGTTATTTTCTATCAGTTGGGCAAACAGGCAGCAATCTCTGGCTTTAGGTGACCTCTGGGAGTGAGGACTGGAGGGACTTCGCAGCCCATGTCTTCATCTTGCTGAGGCTGTTCTTCACCCGTGGCATCTGCGGTGAGAAGCAGGGATGCAGTCCGACTTGGACTGCCGATGCTTGGGACTGGACGGTCGCGCTGGGAAGCGTTGGAGAGAGACGCAGTTCGCGCTGGCTGCGGCTTACACTTGGTTCTCCTATTGGGCTGTCTCTAGGGAAGTCGGTCTGGCTTCGGGACTGGACGGTCGCACTGGGAAGCATTGGAGAGAGACGCGGTTCACGCTAGCTACGGCTTACATTTGGTTCTCCCATTGGGCTGTCTCCAGGGACGTCGGTCCGGCTTGATGGCTGTCTGGTGTCTCTGGGTGCGCTCATCTTGTGGTGGTACGAGTCCGCTGTCCTGTCGCTCTGCTCCTTTTCTCCTGCGCGCCTGTGGTGGTTGTCTGCCCTGTGGCATTCTGCCACTGTTCCTTCTTCCTTCGCGGAGTGGCGTCCTGCCACTCTCTTTTCCTCCTTCGACCAGGTCCTCACTTGGATGTGGCGTCCTGCCACATGTCTCATGTTTGCGCCACATGGACATCACTCTGGTCGTGTCCAGTTCTTGGGACGGTCTTCACTGTCCTGCGGACCTGTCGCAGGTCTGTCCTGTCAATAGGACTTGCTTCTTCCTCTTGGGGACCTTGCACGGGCACCATCCCTTCCTCAGGGATTTCGCGGTGCTCCTCTTCTCTTCACTCGAGGGCGTCGTGCTTGCGCCTCGAGGCTGCGCCGTCGTGGCACTTGACCCTGCCTCCGTTAAGGCATGCTTGGCGGTGTTGGTCACTTCGAGTGACGTGTTCCATGCTTGCTGTGCGACTGTGGCGTCCTGCCGCGTGTCGTCTGACGTCGGAACATACGTTGTGGTGGCGGCTTGCCACATGGGGTGTGCGACTCTCTCTTGCCTGCGTTGGGTCATTGGCGACTCCGTCTTGAGGCAATGTCGGGGAGGACACTCTGTGTTGTCTTCTGCCCACTGCGGGGCTTCGCTGGCATGGGGGAGATGTAGAGGATCTCTCTCCCATCTTCAGCAGTGTGCTTCTCTGTGGAGGGGTCTCTCTCTCCTGGGCGCCTGTCCGTGTCATCACCTTCGCTGGTGCGTCGTCCTGTGCCCTTTTGGCTACGTGCACTCGGTTCTCTTCTCAGGTGTCCTCTTCTGGTGCAGGTGTGCCCATTCTCCCGGCTTGCGGGGTGGCTACTCACCACTGGGGGTTGAGGGTGCACTCCTATGGCTTGCTGTGGTGTAAAACAGCCGCTGGAGGTTATATGTTCCGTGCGCGTTCCCCTTGCATCTTCATGGATTTGTGACTACTTTACTTATCCGTCGCCTTCACTGGATCTCCCTTAGCCCCTTGATGCTCCTCTTATCCGGGGCAGCTCTGGGCTTCTTGGCAACTTCCTTGGGTGCACTGCGCTGAGCACAGGATGTGGTGGGGAAGCAGTGAGCGTCTTGTGGCTTCTCGTGGGGTTATTGGTTTCTCACCCTCCCCGGCAGCAAAACATGGGACACCATCTTTACGTGGCCACTGGTGAGGCCTTCCTCCCTGTGCACCTTGTCATGCTGGGTACTGCTGGTGCTTGTGCTTCTGGTTGGCTTATGCTGTTTAAGTCCATGCAGCTTTCTTTGGTGCTGGGGTCGTGTTTATCCTGCTGGCTGGTGGCCCATGGAGTGGGGCCCTTGCAGGGATTGACTGTCTTTAGCTGCAGTATGGGAACTGGGAACACCCTTGTTCAGTTATACAGGTTGCAGCACTATATGCCAGTGTGCGTGTGAGCCTTAGGCATCCTCTTGGCATAATAAAGTGTTCATCTTGCTAAGTCTGCCACTGAAGGCAGTTTATACGTGCAGTCACTTTCTGGGTCGTTACCACTTGAAGGCCACTAGGTGGCACTGTCACTTCTTTTCCTTGCAGGCTTCAGCTGTCCCAATGGTGAAGCGGGCTGGCGGCAGTAAGAGGGCCGGAACAGGACTTTCCCAGGTGCTGGAGTGTCCTCCAGCTGAGCTCCAGCATGTTGTAGTATTGTGGGCACTAGGCCCACATGTTGTCTGAAAGAACCACACCGACAGGGTAGTGCAGTACTAGAACTGGCCCAGGGCACGTGCGCCCGGCCCCTTTTATTTGCAGGGTCACCTGACCGGTGACGCCTGTGGTGGGTGGGTGTAAAGTGTGGGATAGCACTAGGCAAACACTAGAACGTGTCCAGCCGGACACTACATCCCTCCCAAACTTTAATGAAAAGAAACAAACAAAAGTCCAACCTGGAAGAAAACAAATAAACAACACAAAGCACTCTTCAGGCCGTCAGCCAGGCAGCGCTGGAGCTTTGGACCGCAGGGTCAGGATGCTTTTGTCTGCCTTGGCGATGTATTTCAGACCGGCCTGGTCTCGCGGTGTTGAAGTCTATTTACAAAGTTCAAGTATCGGTGCATCTGGAGCGGTGATGGAGTCCACTCTGGAGATCTCTCAGGCGCTGAGGTTCCGGTGGACGACAAACCTACAGCAGTTGGAGATGATCTCGGTGTGTGAGGCCTTTCCTTGGAGGCGACGTGCTTGATGGTCTTCCTCGCTCCTGACAGCCGAGCAACTTCAGACTTGCCTCTTTGCCTGGACTCCTCTCTCACTGGAGCCTCCTGGAGGGCCTTCCTGCCGGGCTGCCATGGGACCGTGTGGGCTTCGTGTAAGCCGCACGAAGGCGTCGCTGAGGAACTGCCAACAGGACTCACAGCCAAGTCGCTCATGTAGCCGCAGAGGGTGGTGTCTCGGTCTGGACATCCTCGCCATCAGGACTCAGGTTCTGTGCCTTCCTCTGATGGTCTTTGGGTGACCAGTCTTCGACTGTGACCACCATGCTTCCCGTGCCTGTCGTGGAGCTGCTGCCCACGCATCTCTCCTAATCGGATTCCCCTCTCACGGGAACTCCATCGAGGCCCTTGCCCCTGGATTGCCACGTGACCGCGTGGGCTGTGCGGGCCTTTGCGTAGGCCGTGCTGAGGGGTCGCTGCGGAACTCCCAACAGGGCCACGGCCAAGTCTTGTGTAACCCCAAGGGGGATATTCCAATGGTCGGGTATGCTCTACTTCGGCAGGCTTCAGGTTGACAGGGGCACACAGAAGGTTCCTGGGTGGCTCGCCTCGTTGAACTCCGGTTGTCTGTAGTGCGTAGATCCACTCTGGTGGTGCGATGCTCCTTGGTGATGATGCACCTGGATGATGAACATAGTTATTTTCTATCAGTTGGGCAAACAGGCAGCAATCTCTGGCTTTAGGTGACCTCTGGGAGTGAGGACTGGAGGGACTTCGCAGCCCATGTCTTCATCTTGCTGAGGCTGTTCTTCACCCGTGGCATCTGCGGTGAGAAGCAGGGATGCAGTCCGACTTGGACTGCCGATGCTTGGGACTGGACGGTCGCGCTGGGAAGCGTTGGAGAGAGACGCAGTTCGCGCTGGCTGCGGCTTACACTTGGTTCTCCTATTGGGCTGTCTCTAGGGAAGTCGGTCTGGCTTCGGGACTGGACGGTCGCACTGGGAAGCATTGGAGAGAGACGCGGTTCACGCTAGCTACGGCTTACATTTGGTTCTCCCATTGGGCTGTCTCCAGGGACGTCGGTCCGGCTTGATGGCTGTCTGGTGTCTCTGGGTGCGCTCATCTTGTGGTGGTACGAGTCCGCTGTCCTGTCGCTCTGCTCCTTTTCTCCTGCGCGCCTGTGGTGGTTGTCTGCCCTGTGGCGTTCTGCCACTGTTCCTTCTTCCTTCGCGGAGTGGCGTCCTGCCACTCTCTTTTCCTCCTTCGACCAGGTCCTCACTTGGATGTGGCGTCCTGCCACATGTCTCATGTTTGCGCCACATGGACATCACTCTGGTCGCGTCCAGTTCTTGGGACGGTCTTCACTGTCCTGCGGACCTGTCGCAGGTCTGTCCTGTCAATAGGACTTGCTTCTTCCTCTTGGGGACCTTGCACGGGCACCATCCCTTCCTCAGGGATTTCGCGGTGCTCCTCTTCTCTTCACTCGAGGGCGTCGTGCTTGCGCCTCGAGGCTGCGCCGTCGTGGCACTTGACCCTGCCTCCGTTAAGGCATGCTTGGCGGTGTTGGTCACTTCGAGTGACGTGTTCCATGCTTGCTGTGCGACTGTGGCGTCCTGCCGCGTGTCGTCTGACGTCGGAACATACGTTGTGGTGGCGGCTTGCCACATGGGGTGTGCGACTCTCTCTTGCCTGCGTTGGGTCATTGGCGACTCCGTCTTGAGGCAATGTCGGGAGGACACTCTGTGTTGTCTTCTGCCCACTGCGGGGCTTCGCTGGCATGGGGGAGATGTAGAGGATCTCTCTCCCATCTTCAGCAGTGTGCTTCTCTGTGGAGGGGTCTCTCTCTCCTGGGCGCCTGTCCGTGTCATCACCTTCGCTGGTGCGTCGTCCTGTGCCCTTTTGGCTACGTGCACTCGGTTCTCTTCTCAGGTGTCCTCTTCTGGTGCAGGTGTGCCCATTCTCCCGGCTTGCGGGGTGGCTACTCACCACTGGGGGTTGAGGGTGCACTCCTATGGCTTGCTGTGGTGTAAAACAGCCGCTGGAGGTTATATGTTCCGTGCGCGTTCCCCTTGCATCTTCATGGATTTGTGACTACTTTACTTATCCGTCGCCTTCACTGGATCTCCCTTAGCCCCTTGATGCTCCTCTTATCCGGGGCAGCTCTGGGCTTCTTGGCAACTTCCTTGGGTGCACTGCGCTGAGCACAGGATGTGGTGGGGAAGCAGTGAGCGTCTTGTGGCTTCTCGTGGGGTTATTGGTTTCTCACCCTCCCCGGCAGCAAAACATGGGACACCATCTTTACGTGGCCACTGGTGAGGCCTTCCTCCCTGTGCACCTTGTCATGCTGGGTACTGCTGGTGCTTGTGCTTCTGGTTGGCTTATGCTGTTTAAGTCCATGCAGCTTTCTTTGGTGCTGGGGTCGTGTTTATCCTGCTGGCTGGTGGCCCATGGAGTGGGGCCCTTGCAGGGATTGACTGTCTTTAGCTGCAGTATGGGAACTGGGAACACCCTTGTTCAGTTATACAGGTTGCAGCACTATATGCCAGTGTGCGTGTGAGCCTTAGGCATCCTCTTGGCATAATAAAGTGTTCATCTTGCTAAGTCTGCCACTGAAGGCAGTTTATACGTGCAGTCACTTTCTGGGTCGTTACCACTTGAAGGCCACTAGGTGGCACTGTCACTTCTTTTCCTTGCAGGCTTCAGCTGTCCCAATGGTGAAGCGGGCTGGCGGCAGTAAGAGGGCCGGAACAGGACTTTCCCAGGTGCTGGAGTGTCCTCCAGCTGAGCTCCAGCACTCTGTTGGCAGGGTTGCTGCTGTCCGGTTGGTGCTACTCACTAGGCAGCCTTGCGTCTACTCCTTACCGGGAACGAGGCAGAGGCTGCAGGAGTTACGAGGTTGCTGGGCACTGCAGGCCCTACCAAATGGCTCGGGAGGTTAACGGTCTGTCTTCTGGCCGTGTGAGCAGGTGGCCAGTAGGGGGGCGTATACTGGCTATTCATCACATCCCCGCTGGGCAGGGTGCGAGGAGGACGTGTATGCCGGTTTTCTATGCAACGTTCGCCCCATTGACTCACTGGCATGTCTGGGTGCGGTGCAGCACCGCGACGCTAGGGACCTCTTCAGGCACTTGCTGCAGGCGCCGGATGTGGCAGGCCCCTGGAGGCGTCAGCACGGGCATGCAGGAGCGCTCTTGGCAGGGGCGGGGACGGGCTTTCCAACTCCGGCCCACCGGCTGTGAGGACGCGCAGCGCTGGACTGTCTGCAGGGCTGCATCACTTATCTTCAAACTCGCCGGCCTCATACCAGGTAGGAGCCGCTTCTGACACCGTGGAGAGGTGGGGGACTGCAGGGTGCCTCTGCTTGCCGAGGAGCGCCTTTCTGCTCCGGTTCTGAGACCAGGGTGACGTTGGTGCCACCGGAGGTACAGGGGGCCCTCCTCCGCGCTGCTATGTGCCTATGCCCATACCTTGCTAGCTCGGGGGCGCCAGGGCTGCACGACGTCTTCACCGCCTCCTCGTCCTGTCTGCTGGGTATGGCAGTCGGACACCGGGCTTGTTGCAGCCGACGGCAACTGAGGAGACGAGGGACGCTTACTAATGCCTTACCAACAAGGGCATGTCATAGTAGGCACGTTCTCTTCACTGCGCCGTCTTTTCCACCCAAACTGGCAACAGGCGGGCATCCGTGGTGGGAGGAGGGGTGGGAGTCATCATCTATATGGAGCGATGTGCCCGCTACCACAGGGTAGGCTGCACCGGCATCCGAAACCCCGATCCCCTCCTCCAGGCAGGCGGAGGCACTCCGGCAGAGCTAGCCGCCTCTTAATCCATGACGGACATCGCCGATAGCACGACGTGTGGGATAGGGTGCATGCAGGCTAATCGTTCTCGTCGAGGAACAGTAGGGTCACCTGTCTGCACGCACAAGGGGTCAGATCTGCCTCGTCGCCATTGTAGTATTGCGGGCCCTAGGCCAACATGTTGTCTGAAAGAACCACACCGACAGGGTAGTGCAGTACTAGAACTGGCCCAGGGCACGTGCACCCGGCCCCTTTTATTTGCAGGGTCACCTGACCAGTGATGCCTGTGGTGGGTGGGTGTAAAGTGTGGGTTAGCACTAGGCAAACACTAGAATGTGTCCAGCCGGACACTACATCTGTTTCAGTCTGCATGTCAGAATTTTTTAATGAAATAGAAGAGGATTTGAGAAGTCACTCAAAATGTGCCCTAATTTTTCTTTCTGCAGCACTAATCATAATTTCTATGGCAAAATGAACCCCCTAATTTTGTTCCTTTTTAAAATAAATGTTTTAAGTGTTACCACTTTATTCCAATCAAGATGGCTTCAGGTGTGCCATACTTTTGTCATAAGTAAGACTGTTAGCGCTCTAGTTGTTCTTTAGAACATTCTGGGAAGCTGCAGTAGAACACAAAGGAATCAACTGACAGTCTCTGCCCTTGTTGGATGTACATGTTTTACTGAGAATGTTAGACTTCATTCTGACATAACTGAGAAAGATAATGTGAATTTACAGAAAATATGGTCTCATTTTAGCTTCTAGATCACCTTCCAAACCTCTATGGGAAAAGTATGAGAAAATAGTTTTCTCTCAAACATGCTTCATGATATCCCAGCAGAAGGCTTTTTCACAGGGTAAAATCACCTTAGAACACACCACAATTCCTAAAATTAGAATGGTACCATCAACAAATGATTTATAATGTAACTAAAGTCTTATCACCCTTTATACGTTCTCCTTTTGGTGACCCTCAAAACCTTCCATTCACTACAATGCATTTTAATGGGGTGCTATCATGTATATTGGTCCCAAGATGGCGGCCAACACTTCTTGGATGAAGTGCTGACAGCCAATCAGATCTCACGATGAGATGTGTGGTTAGGCTCCGCCCAGATATATACATTTATTTTTCCTTTAATATTTAAAAAACTACTGAACGGATTTACACCATTTAAAAAAAGTGCGCTTTCTGAACCAAGAGCTACCTTTTGCCAAATTTGGTGTAATTCCTTTCAGCAGTTCGGGCTGTAGCCTTCTCTAAAGTTTCCTATGGAAATTAACACGGGGAAATCGCGTTTTGGGACCCCCTTTTTCTCGGCCCCCATTTGATGAATCACCCCGAAACTTTCAAGACAGGAGCTGACCTAAGTGGGCCATTAGTTTTGAAAATTTTGCAAAGATTTGTCAAACGGAGCCAAAGATATTGGCAAAAGAAAAAACTCTTTTTGAATAGAAACAAGGTCCTAACTATAACTACCTACTGGCGACCGCCAGTAGGTAATATATATATATATAAGGTTTCACCAAATGCCACTCTTAGCGTGCCTGATCTCTTTTCACAATGGGTGCATCCTACGTGCGAGTGGCCACACGTTAATAAATATAGCAGCAAAGTTACAACAGGAAACGGAGCACACACGGGTTTCTCAGTTTGATTTATTATTCCAACAGACGCGTTTCGGCATATAATGCCTTTCTCAATGTTGGTTCTTAGTAACAGTTCTCACGTCACTGATTTTAACAACATCTTGGCTCACTCTCATTGGTTGGAACATTAGTTGCAATCGACAAAGGATTTTCTTGTCCTCCACCACTTTGTTTCACCTGCATGCCGCCATGATGGAACAGTTTTCATGCTTTTATACGATACCTCTGTTGTATCGGTAGGCTCAATAAGACTTTGGTAAGTATTATAAATGCCATCCTCACAGCCTATTGCAACACATTTCTTGCAGACTGATTTTAAATTGTGCGAGTGATCGCACCAAAATTGAGCTTTTACTCCCCTCGTTGGCCGTTATTACTACATCAGGTATTGCATCTTCAAGCGCATGTTTTGTAACTTGCAACTTGCATTATAGTAATGCTGACATCGTGTCAAAAGATGTCCCTTCTTTCTTGGCTACACGACGGTTCTGGCAATTCAATTATTGTTTCACCAAATGCCACTCTTAGCGTGCCTGAACTCTTTTCACAACGGGTGCATCCTACGTGCGAGTGGCCACATGTCAATAAATATACCAGCAAAGTTCCAACAGGAAACGGAGCACTCACAGGTTTCTCAGTTTGATTTATTATTCCAACAGATGTGTTTTTGGCATATAATGCCTTTCTCAATGTTGGTTCTTAGTAACAGTTCTCACGTCTTTGATTTTAACAACATCTTGGCTCACTCTCATTGGTTGGAACATTAGTTGCAATCGACAAAGGATTTTCTTGTCCTCCACCACTTTGTTTCAACTGCATGCCGCCATGATGGAACAGTTTTCATGCTTTTATACAATACCTCTGTTGTATCTGTGGGCTCAATAAGACTTTGGTAAGTATTATAAATGCCATCCTCACGGCGTATTGCAACACATTTCTTGCAGACTGATGTTAAATTGTGCGAGAGATCTCACAAAAATTGACCTTTTACTCCCCTCGTTGGCCGTTATTACCACATCAGGTATTGCATCTTCAAGTGCATGTTTTGTAACTTGCAACTTGCAATATAGTAATGCTGACATCATGTCAAAAGATGTTCCTCCTTTCTCGGCTACACGACGGTTCTGGCAATTCAATAATTGTTTCACCAAATGCCACTCTTAGCGTGCCTGATCTCTTTTCACAATGGGTGCATCCTACGTGCGAGTGGCCACATGTTAATAAATATACCAGCAAAGTTCCAACAGGAAACGGAGCACTCACGGGTTTCTCAGTTTGATTTATTATTCCAACAGATGCGTTTCGGCAAATAATGCCTTTCTCAACGTTGGTTCTTAGTAACAGTTCTCACGTCACTGATTTTAACAACATCTTGGCTCACTCTCATTGGTTGGAACATTAGTTGCAATCGACAAAGGATTTTCTTGTCCTCCACAGCTTTGTTTCACCTGCATGCCGCCATGATAGAACAGTTTTCATGCTTTTCTACGATTCCTCTGTTGTATCTTTGGGCTCAGTAAGACTTTGGCAAGTATTATAAATGACATCCTCACGGCGTATTGCAACACATTTCTTGCAGGCTGATTTTAAATTGTGCGAGTGATCTCACCAAAATTGACCTTTTACTCCCCTCGTTGGCCGTTATTACCACATCAGGTATTGCATCTTCAAGCGCACGTTTTGGAACTTGCAATTTGCATTATAGTAATGCTGACATCATGTGAAAAGATGTTCCTCCTTTCTCGGCTACACGACGGTTCTGGCAATTCAATTATTGTTTCACCAAATGCCACTCTTAGCGTGCCTGAACTCTTTTCACAACGGCTGCATCCTACGTGCGAGTAGCCACACGTCAATAAATATTCCATCAAAGTTCCAACAGTAGTAGTAGTAGTGAGCAAGGCGGTCCGCCGCCGAAACGCGTCTAGGTCAACCTTTTGGAATAAAACCTTTCTTTGATTAACTTCCCACGGAGTCAGCGCCTGTTCTTTATGGATGCCAGGATTGGTGAAATATATATATATATATATATATATATATATATATATATATATATATATATATATATATATATATATATATATATATATATATATATATATATATAATCTACTGGCGGTCGCCAGTAGATAGTTATAGTTAGGACCTAGTTGCCATAGGAAACTTGTTTTTTGTTTTCTCAATATCTTTGGCGCCGGTTGACGAATCTTCGTGAAATTTTCAAAACTCGTAGCCCGCTCCAGTCAGCTCCTGTCTTGAAAGTTTCGGGGTGATTCGGCAAGCAGGGGCCAAGAAAAAAGGGGGGTCCCAAAACGTGTTTTCTCCATGTTAATTCCCATAGGAAACTTTAGACACGACTACAGCCCGAACTGCTGAACGGAATTACACCAAATTTGGCAAAAGGTAGCCCTTGGTTCAGAAAGAGACCTTTTTTTAAATGGTGTAAATCCGTTCAGTAGTTTCTGAGAAATTAAAAAAATAGAGGTCAAAAATCAATTTCCCATAGGAAACTTTAGACACGGTTACAGCCGAAACTGCTGAACGGAATTACACCAAATTTGGCAAAAAGGTAGCCCTTGATTCAGAAAGCGCCCTTTTTTTTAAATGGTGAAAATCTGTTTAGTAGTTACTGAGAAAATCAAAAAATAAAAGTTTTGATATATAGAGGCCCGGAGGATCCGCGCACCCTCCCGACCACGAGCTTTATTCTAATTGGCTGTCAACACTCCAAACCAGGAAGTGTTGGCAGCCATCTTGTGACTCGGTAGAACCGAGTCACAAGAAATCAGAATAAAAAACATGAACAAAAAGAAAAGGGGGCAGGGTAGAAACACCCTGACCCCCTAGGCCTGCTTAGGGGGTCCCACAAGGACCCCCAGGGCCCAAAAAAGCATTTAAAAAAAAAAAAAGAAATCGGCAAAATGCGCGCCGGATCCGCGGATTTGGCTGCGAAACAAAAAAATTTAGCCCCCGGGTGGGCCAAGTCCCGGGGGCAATGTTTACATTGTGAATGGGGGGCCCAAGGGGGCCCCCCCAGCCCCGAGGACCGCCACCCCCCAGGGCTTTCTTTACATATTTGCGGGGGGCACATGGCCCCCCCCAGCCCCGGGGACCGCCACCCCCCGGGGCTTGTATTTTAAATGGGTGGGGGGCCTCCAAGGCCCCCCCAAGCCCCCGGGGGTGGCGTCCCCGGGGCTTTTCTTAAATATTTGCGGGGGGCACATGGCCTCCCCCACAGCCCCGGGGACCGCCACCCCCCGGGCTTGTTTTTTTTAAAAATAAAGAACCTCTGTGGGGGGGCTCGAGCCCCCCCACACACCCCGGGGGGCGCCACCTCCCCGGGGCACTAACTATGTAAATTCAGGGGTCCGTTACGGACCCCCGAGCACCACCACCTCCCCGGGGCTTTGCCAATGTTGGGAGGGGGGCCGCACGGCCCCCCTCCTGGAGCCTGTGATGGCCCTGGGGACCGCCACCCCTCAGGGCCGGCTCCTGCAGTGTCCCGGGGTGCCCACCCCCGGGACACTGCTGTTTGCAATGACAGGGCGGGAGCAGGGAAACCTGCTCTCGCTTCAATGAAGCAAAGCAGATTGCTTTTCCACACGGGGAGCTGCATGTCAGCAGCTCCCCATGTAGAAAAGCAATGCCGGCTCCCACAGGATGAGGGGAGCCGGCGGGACCGTGGGGGCATAGGGGCTCCCCCCACGGTCCCCAACGGATAGGGCCTGCCCCGGGGGATGGGGTCCCTGGGGCTAGAAGTGGCCCGGGAGGGGGGCCACGCGGCCCCCCCTCCCCGGTGTATTAAAAAAAAAAAAAAGGAGAGGACAGGCCCCGGGGGATGGGGTCCCCGGGGCCATATTTGGCATTAGGAGGGGGCCACGCGGCCCCCCTCAAAAATGTTTAAAAAAAGGATGGCCTCCCACCCAAAATAATTATTAAATAAAGGCGGGCCAAGGGGGATGGGGTCCCCGAGGCCAATAAAGGCCTTAGGTGCGGGGCCATGCAGCCCCCCCTTCCTATAAAAAAACAATATGTGTGGCCATGCCCCGGGGGGTGGGGTCCCCGGGGCCGGAATTGGCCACGGGAGGGGGGCCCACGCAGCCCCCCTCCCATTTACATTGAAAAAAAAAAAAGGGGACCAGGCCCTGGGGGATGGGGTTCCCAGGGCACAAAAAAAGGCAAGAGAAGGGGGGCCACACAGCCCCCCTTCTTAGAAAAAAAAAAAGCCCCCCTCCCTGCAACACTCAGCAAACGCGCCCCCTGGTGCATTTAAAGTTGGGGAATTAATTCATTAATTCCCCTTGAAATCTGAGGGGCCCTGGGGGCCAACTAGCCCACCAGGTACCTCCAGTATGCGCCAGGGAGCTGCGTTGCAGAGAGGTGTTCAGAGGCCTCGCCCCTTTTTACACTTCTCTGCAACGTAGCTCTGTGGAGCTTACTGGAGGTACCTGGTGGGCTAGTTGGACCCCAGGGACCCTCAGGATTCATGGGGACTTAATCCCCCAACTTAAAACGCGCCACGGGGCGCGTTTGCACAGTGGTGAAGGGAGGGGGCGGGGCCTGAGGTGACATATGTGGAAACACGCCCTGTGGCGCGTTTTAAGTTGGGGAATTAATACCCCTTCAATCCTGAGGGCCCCTGGGGGCCAACTAGGCCACCAGGTACCTCCAGTAAGCGCCACAGGCCTGCGTTGCAGAGAGGTGGTCCAGGCCACGCCCCTTTTTACACCTCTGTGCAACACAGCTCTGTGGAGGTACCTAGTGGGCTAGTTGGACCCCAGGGACCCTCAGGATTCATGGGGACTTAATCTCCCAACTTAAAACGGCCACAGGGCTTGTTTGCACATATGTCACCTCAGGCCCCCCCTCCCTTCACCACTGTGCAAACGCGCCCCGTGGCGCGTTTTAAGAGGAAGTTTTTAATCCCCCTGCCCTATTATGTACTAGGGCCTTACAGAGGAGGTCATGCTAATCACAGGGGTACCCCAACGCATAGTGTTCCCTTGTGTATGTAGGTGTTTTCAATGTATTCTAAGTGTCTTTTAGCATAGCACTGGCTCTAGGCCTGGTTAGTCCGAGTCAGTTACCACCAGTACCCGTCTGAAAAAGTTGTGGGCACAGGATGATTTTGCAACAAGGCCTCTTTCTGCTCCTCTGTTGGTTCTTTCTGCACATGTATTGCTTCTTCCTGCACTTTTCTTCGTCTTTGTGGACTTCTTTGCTTCTTTCTGTGCGTTTTTTCTTCTTTCTTCACATGTCCTACCTCTGTAGGCATAGTTAGAAACTAGCATTTAAAAACCTTTGAAATTCACTTAAAAACCATAGGTTTCAGGCACGTTATAGTTAGAAATGAGCATTTAAAAACCTTTGAAATTCACTGAAAAAACCATAGGTTTTAGCCACGTTATAGTTAGAAATTAGCATTTAAAAAACCTTAGAAATTCACTGAAAAAACCATAGGTTTCAGGGGCGTTATAGTTAGTTGGACATTTCACTCGTACAAAACTAGTGTAATTCCCCCGTTATAGTTAGTTCAGCTAACTATAACTCGCGCCCGCAATGCACTGCTGATGACGTCACATATTACATCACTCATGACATGGTCAGTGACATCATTGATGACATCACTGATGACATCTCAAATGACATCACTGATGACATCATCCATGTGATAATTTGATGCATCTTCTCACACCCTAATATAACCTTTGATACACCCACTCTAAATTACAGACTGCCATTCTCAAAACCATAGACACTCCAACACCAATAACTACATACCCACTCACTGATTCTTAGGTCTTCACACACATCCACTCACTCACCCGTACAGTCACTCATACTTACGGTCACTCAGTACAGGACTATCATATGCACTCATACACCTACATAGACACTCACACACCGCCACTCATCCATAGAGGTACTCACACACCTAGTCAGTCATGCAAATAATTAATCACACTGCCATTTACTCACCTATACAGTTATACACACACACCAGCTCACTTACTCATACAAATACTAGCACATTCTTACGCTCTTATACAATCACTGATACAAGTACACACTCATCCATACAGCCACTCTCACAATCATACACTCTCGCTTATAGCCATTTATATACTCCAACACACATATATACTGCCTTTCACATATGTAGTTACTCACACATGTACCACTGAGATATACATTCACTCACTATCACACCCATACACACACTCACCCACCCATACAGTCCATCACAGATGCACTCTTGAAACCATGCACCCAGTGAATCACCCACTCACACATCTATGCACAGAGTCACACACACCCCAGCCACACAAACACTCAGGCACCCATACAGATACTCAGACAACCAATCAATAACCCATGTAGACACTCATGTAGCTATTCACAAACCCATGCAGCCGCTTACACACCAACAGACAGACGGATACAGACATTCACACAGTTTAGTCACTAACCCATGCATTCAGTAAGATACGTTTAATCACTCACTTATAGAGTCAGTCAAGCACCTACTAAATCATCCATTCAGACACTTATACACCCACTCATTCTTCAATACGCCTTTCCCTATATATATTAAACATATTTAAACTTTACAGAAACACACAGTCACTGGATGATGTCATCAGTGATGTCATTTGAGATGTCATCAGTGATGTCATCAGTGATATCATCAGTGATGTCATCAGTGATGTCACTGACCATGTCATGAGTGATGTAATATGTGACGTCATCAGCAGTGCATTGCGGGGGCGCGAGTTATAGTTAGCTGAACTAACTATAACGGGGGAATTTCACTGGTTTTGTACGAGTGAAATGTCCAACTAACTATAACTGTCCCTAAAACCTATGGTTTTTTCAGTGAATTTCTAAGGTTTTTTAAATGCTAATTTCTATTACGTGCCTGAAACCTATGTTTTTTTCAGTGAATATATATATTTATATATATTTGCAAGCAATATTAACACACTTGAAAATAAGCAAATGCAACTGTTAAATGCATGGGATAAAATACAAGCAGATAATAATGATAATAATATTGGACGTCCATTGCAAGAAATAAACACTGTTAAATACATGTGATCCAACACAAGGAATCAAAGGAAAGCATGAAAAGATATAAAGATATATACACAAAATACATCAGATGATTATAACCACTTGAGACTTTAATGTGCACGCAGACACACTCACACATCACAATGGCAATAATCAGAGAAAATACATCACCGGCTGCATATAACTTAATCTTAGCCCACTCCAGACTGGGGGATTCATAGCCGGGTTGAAGAGACTTAGCAAGCCGGGAACTGCTGCACTGAATTAGATACGTCCGTCCTTCATTCAGGTCAAAACAAAATCCCGCTTTCTAAATCAACAATCCCCAGTTTTATAATCTTAATGCACTAGAAGTTTCCGAGAGGACCTCCTCTGCACCAAAGAAACTTACTGGATGTGGCCAAACTCCCACAAGCATTCAAAAGGCAAAGGAGTTCTCATGTATTCTTCTGCGCTCCCACATGTTCCAGCCCCTTATCTTAGCAAACCTTGAAAAAGTAGAAAACATCTCCAAAAGTACAGAAAACATCTCCAAAAGTACAGAAATCAATCTTGAATGTGGATAGCCTAAACAACTTGAGTGATTTGGTGGCCTGCTTGTGTGCGCAAAGCTCAAGCTAGACAGAGTCAGAATTCAATATGGCATGAGGAGATGTCAAAGCCAATAGTAAAAACTTCTTAAAACTTCCCAATGTAGAACACAATGCACATTTCTCCACCACTGCCTATAGCATCACACACTTCAGTTCCCAATGTACAACACAATGCACATTTGTGCACCACTGCCTATAGCATCACACACTTTAATTTCCCAATGTACAACATAATGCACATTTGAGCACCACTGCATATAACACTACACTCTGAGACGGAGAAGTAAATTCCACAACTTTCTCTCTCTTATGCTTTCAAATGCACATCCCACACATTCTGTTCCTGGCAAGGCTGTTGAAAAGCAAACACTCCCACTTTGAAGCTACGAGGAGACACAAAATGAAATCACAAGGCAGAGTGAATTAAAAATCATGAAATCAATTAAAACAATGGTAGTCAAAGGTCATCACGCGGTCCCAAAACATGAGAGTGTCTCTGGCACTACAGCAAGATTACCAGATCTGACCTAATTCTGTGGCAAATTGAAATAAGCACTCTTTCCACAAACATAATAAATCCCTCCAGAACTGGCTCTCCAACCATCAAATAATTTTCACTCACCTCATAACCTTTTCACACACACTTTCTTTCACAATTTCTGCCTTATAATTTTTCAAACGTCTTCGACAAACCGTATACAGCTCACACTTTCATTATTGCCCCATTCTCAACCTAGGATGTATGTTTGATCATCTAAATTCTTCCTCTTCCTTTCCCTGTTCCATTATGGCCTTCCCTTCTTGCCAATCTCTAACAACATTCACTCCTCTCTTACGGTATTCTTTTATTAACCTGTTTTCCTATTTCCTCAGACCCACACACATAACCGAAACTAGGTTTAGTAATTTTAGTTTCATGCTTAGTGTGTGTAAGCACACTCAAAAATGTACTATATTTAATGTCCTTGTTATCTTCTATTATAGGTAAATTCTCTAAAGACATGTTGAAATCAGTTAGATAAGGAAATAGAAAATCATCATTAATAAATGTAGCAACATACACATTGCATGACACAGCGTACAAAATAGGAAGCTGAATGTATGTAGAGCCCTCACCAGCACAAGTAGGAAGAAAAGTACAAACAAAGCACTCCTTAATTTTCATAATATTTACATACCTCTGTATCTTTCTAGTATAGATATCATCCTGAAATCCACTATCTACATTCTCTTTATGCTCTAACATGTCATGTTTCAATTTATTTCTAACAGTAGTTCATTCAGCATTCATAGAAGCGTGTCTCATGGGAGATAGTAAGCCTGCCAACAGCCCAGCTGCAACTATTAATATTATCAATATGATCACTAACCCTACAATTTTACTGCATTTTCTGTACTTCATCTTCTACCTGAGCGAAAGAAAATACTGAAAGGCTCTAAATTTGAAAGCAACAAAAATGTTATTTAAAACAATAATACACTTCTTATTTTTTCTTATTTCTTTAAAACAATAATGAAAATAGAAAAGCAAAATAAGCTCTGCTCGTCTTTCAATAATTCATTTGCAGACTTTTGATCTTTTATTCATTAATCTCTTGTCTTGTTCACCACTATCTTTCACTTCAACATTGTCTTAACAATCTCTTTATTATTTCAATGTGGTTCTTCTTCTGTCTCTACTCCACTCTCAGATTCGGTTAGCTGACAAATATTGCCTCTGAAAATATCACCATACCAAATTATCATGACAAAAATATCACTGTCAAAAATATCGTCATCCTATACTTATAATGGTGGATACAAAAATATAGAGAAGAAAAATATTGTTGTCATTAATATTGTTGTATTAAATATCATTTTTACAATATATATAAATGTAAATATTAAATGTATTGAATAGTAACATTAATTTAATAAAAATAACATAGATTTAGGGCCTAATTAGGACTCGTGGTGGCGCAGTGGTGGTGGTCCAGCCACCACCGCACCGGCAGTCCGACCTCCCCATTACGAGATGGGCGGTCGAACCGCCATGGGACCGCCGATGCCACCAGGGAACCGCATTAATTAGACCCTAAGGGCCCGATTCCGATCTCATTCGGAAAACATACCGACCGACTCAGTTCTGGAATGCTTTCCGTATGACTCGGATCGGGGGAGTCCGACCGAACGAGTACGATGCATCCGTATGCATCCGGATCCAATTCGGTCGGACTCCCATTGACTTCAATGGGAGCCAATTTTCCGAACGTGAACACAGGCTCCCATTGAAGAAAGGGGTGGTTGGGGATAATCGTGCACCCTGTGGCGGGCACCCCATGGTGCCTGTCACAATGTGCATGGTTGGAAAGTGGGGTCCCATGGGTACCACCATGGGCCCGATTCGGAGGCCCCCGAGTGAAGGGGGGCCTGCTACGGGCCCAAAAAGACAAATTCGTTCCGGCAAACCGAATCGGAAAGGCTGTATGAATCGGTCATCGTATTCACTCGTTCGGACACCAAGTCCATATATTTGTACGAATCGGCTCCGGAAAGGCTCATCCTGTCCAAATGCCTTCCGGAACTGATTCGGTCAGCACTAACGGTTTCTAGGCATTGTACTTGGTCGCTCTGAACTGGGAACAAGTCGGTCGGAAACAAGGGCTACGGATCGGATTTGGCAAAGCCAAATCCAATTCGGAGCCCTTTCGACCGAGATCGGAATCGACCCCTAAGTGTAACAGTGTAAAAACTGCTGGATAGTGAACAGATACAATTTACTATTGCCACTCCATTCACCAAAGCAATACGAAAAGTGTTGGATTGCGGAAGGGTAAAATGTACTATTCCCACTACAGTCAGTATAACACTAGAGAAAGTGTTGGAAAGCAAAGTGGAAAAAAATTACTATTCACACTCGAGTCAGTGTAACAGTAGAAAAAGTGTTGGATTGCGGAGAGGTAAAATATTCTAAGCCCCCTCCAGTCAGTGCAACACTAGGGACAGTGTTATATAGCTGAGAGGTAAAATTGACTATCCCCACTCCAGTCAGTGTAACGGTAGAGAAAGTGTTGAATTGCAGAGAGGGAAAATATACTATTCCCACTCCAGTCAGTGCAACACTACAGAAAGTGCTGGATAGTAGAAAGGTAAAATTAACTATTCCCATTCCATTCACTGCAGCAGTAGGGAGAGTGTTGGATTGAGGAAGGGTAAAACGTACTATTCCCACTGCAGTCCATGCAACAGTAGGGAAAGTGTTGGATTGCGGAGAGGTAAAATATACTATTCCCACTGCCGCCACTAGAAGATTAGGGAAAGTGCTGGATTGCAGAGGGGAAAATGTACTATTCCCACTCCAGTCAGTGTAACAGTAGGGAAAGTGTTGGATTGCAGAGAGGTAAAATATACTATTCCCATTACAGTCAGTGCAACACTAGAGAAAGTGTCGGATAATGGAGAGGAAAAATTTATAATTCCCACTCCAGTCAGTGTGACAGTAGAAAAAGTGTTGGATTGTGGAGAGGTAAAATATACTATTCCCGCTTTAGTCAGTGTAACAATAGGGAAAGTGTTGTACTGCGGAGAGGTAAAATATAGTATCCCCCCTACAGTCAGTGCAACACTAGAGAAAGTGTCAGATAGCAGAGAGGAATAATTTACTATTCCCACTCCAGTCAGTGTAACAGTAGGGAAAGTGTTGAATTGCGGAGAGGTAAAATATACTATTCCCACTCCAGTCAGTGCAACATTAGGGAAAGTGCTGGATAGCAGAGAGGGAAAAATAACTATTCCCACTCCATTCACTGCAGCAGTAGGGAAAGTGCTGGATTGCGGAGGGGTAAAAGTTACTATTCCCACTCCAGTCAGTGCAACACTAGAGGAAAAGTGTTAGATTGCAGAGGGGTAAAATGTACTATTCCAACTCCAATCAGCGCAACAGTAGGGAAAGTGTTGGATTGCAGAGGGGTCAAATTTACTGTTCCCACTCCAGTCAGTGAAACAGTAGGGAAAGTGTTGGATTGGGAAGGGGTAACATTTACTATTCCCACCCCAGTCAGTACAACAGTAGGGAAAGTGTAGGATTGCAGAGGGATGAAATGTATTATTCCAACTTGAATTAGTGCAACAGTAGGGAAAGTGTTGGATTGCAGAGGTGTAAAATGTACTATTCCCACTCCAATGAGTGCCATAGTAGGGAAAGTGTTGGATTGCAGAGGCGTAAAAAGTACTATTCCCACTCCATTCAGTGCAACATTAGAAACAAACAAATTCTTTCCAACATAAGAAAATCATTTCAAAAACATAGTCAACAATTAAAATTATAAATATGTAAAAAAAGAAATACAAGTATATTTTATTTTAAAAATTAAAAACATATGTATTGCAATGTTAAATACATATAAATAACTACAAATATTATTATAATTAAAATACAAAAATATATTCTCAACAAATTAACAACTAATAAGTCAAATATTATTTACATTTATAAAACATAACACAACACATACAATAATAAATAACATTTTTTTAATAAAATAATTATTTAAATTTTTAGAACTTAAGTTACATTCTAACCTATACTTTAACAAAGTATACAACACATATCTAAAAAATGTTATTTAAAATAACACTATTTATACAGGTTACATAATAATATATTAGTTAAAATATTAATAATAAAAATGTATTCATTAAATAAATATAGTTAATTACCACCCCACCATTTATCCTTGCAAATAAAACAATTCACACTAAACATATAAATTAAAAAAATATTATTTTCAACATTTTCATAATTAAATCTCGATTAAATATTTATTACTAACAATTATGTAATAATAAATAAATATTATTTAATTAACTTCCCACCATTTACTCCTGCAACTTCAACTCACACCTAATATATCATATAAAAAATATTTTATATACATATTTAACATATTTTGTTTTCATTTCTATAATTATTCAAAATGAACTTTATTTATTATTTAGTATAATTAATTTAAAAAACACCCTTTACACATACATAAACTACAACATACACCTGGAAAAAAATGTTGGGCCTCATTATGATGTCGGGCGGACCGTTGCGGAATAGGGACCGACCGATCGACCTCTGGTCGGAGGTCCCAACCGCAGTATTAAGATGCGACCGCACATTGTGTGGTCGCACACTCCCATTCTTCTATGGGAGCTCCTGCTTCGGTCAGAAACCGGCAGCAGCACAAGCTCCCATAGAGAAATGGGAGTTTTTGTTAATCCCTACACAGCGTGGCAGGCCCCACACGGAGCCTGGCACTCGGTGCAGGGATTGACAGGTGGGCACCATATATGACCCCCTAGGCCACCGTCCGGAGGCCACTGTTGGAAGGGGGCCCTGCTAGGGGCCCCCAAAATCGCTTTACAACAGGCTTTTCATGTCTTAAAGCCCGAAACGAAAAGCCTGTGGGAAAATGACATCATAATCCTGATGTCGATAACGCCGTCCTTAAGGGATTATGTGCCAGTTCCGACTGGCCGGTGGGCTCCTTGAGGCCACCGGAATCCAGCCAGAATGACCGTCTGGTTTCACTTCTGACCACCGTCATTGTAATACGTTGTTCGAAATTAAACAGAAGATGTCGGTCGGAAAGCCTCCGACCGAAGGTAGAAGGCTTTCCAACCAACATCAAAATGAGGGCCTTAATATATTACACAATTTATATCGTTATTTTTCATTTAAATAATATTATTTAAACTTTATTTATTAACAAAAAAAATGTAAATAATTCTCATGTAGTTGCTTCCCACAGTATACCCCTACAAAACTTACATACCCCACCTAAAACTTAACTATAAAAAAAATGTTACATTATTAACATAAATATTTACCAACTAACTAATTGTAATTAATTAAAAAATCATTATCGCTTAATTATAATTAATTTACTTCCCACAATATACCCCTACAAAACGCACAACATGCTCCTAAAATTCAACTTAACAAAAAATAATTACACAATTAACATAACTAACTTTCAATTGAATAATTAATATCAATTATAAAATAATTAAAATTAATTTACTTCCCACCCTATACACCTACAAAAACCAACAACCCACACCTACAGTTTAACCCAAAAAATTAATTGCACAATTAACACAATTAATTAATAATTAAATAATTGATATTAATTAAAAATTAAATATTAATTAAATGTAATTAAATTATTTCGCATCCTGTGCCCCTATAAACTTCACAAACTGCACCTAAAATTTTTATTAAAAAAATGAATTGCACAATTAACATAATGTATTATCAATTAATTAATTAATATTAATTAAAAACTAATTATTAATTAATTTACTTCCTACACTGTACCCCTATAAACCCCACAACCCGCACCTAAAATTTAAAATTAAAAGGAAATGTATTGTACAATTAACATAATTAATTATACATTGAGGGCCTCATTATGATGTCGGTCGGAGTTGCCTCCGACTGACACCGTCTCGGTCTCTGGACCGACCGACCTCCGGTTGGCAGTTCCGACCGCATGATTACGATGCGACTGAACACTGTTCGGTCGCATACTCCCTTTTCTCTATGGGAGCTTGTGTTACGGCCGTACACCGGCTGTAACACAAGCTCCCATAGGGAAATGGGGGGGTGTCGAAAAGCCTGCACCCTGTTGCAGGCACCCCATGGTGCCTGCCACATAGTGCAGGAATTAACAGGGGGGTGCCTGGGTACCCCCTCAGCCACCAACCGCTTTCTGACAGCCTTTCTGTGTCGGAAAGACCGGCATGGAAAGGCTGTCTGAAACCGACATCGTAATCCAGACAGAAGAAACGCTGTCCATAGGGGATTACGGTGCGGGTCTGACCGGCTGGAAGACTCCGAGAGCCGATCGGAACCACTTCGGAATGACCAGCCGGTTTACGCTCTGACCGCCGACATCGTAATTCAGCGGTCGGTCTGCAAACCGATCGTGTCGGTCATAAAGCCTCCTACACGGTCATAAAGCTTCCGACCAGCGGTTGGAGGCTTTCCGACCGACATCATAATTGGCCCCTAAATAATTAATATTAATTAAAAATGAATTAATAATTCATTAAAATTAAATTACTTCCCACCCTGCACTCCAATAAACCCAGAACCAGCTACAAAATTGTATTAAATTAAATTTAATAACGACATTTTTTTTATAACTATATTAAAAAAGATAAACAATAATTATACATGCACATTTCATCATATACATCTAAAATATATACTAAAATGCATACAAATAATTTTAAAACAATGGGCCTGATTACGATGGCAGTGAACCCGCCACCGGCAGGCTGCCGGTGTGCCTGGCGGATGGAAAGGCCGTCCGCCACGGGTCCGACAGAGTCAATCATTACGATTACCCACCCCGCATCCACAAAATGGTGGCGGTGCCTAGCAGGCACCCCCCGCCAGATTTGGATGCTGCATCCCCGCCAGCCTGTCTATGGCGGTTCAACCGCCATTGAAAGGCTGGTGGGGATATACTCTGGGGGCCGGTTGCGGGGCCCCCTTGTGCAGGGTCATGTGCATTTTGCACTTGGAGTTACCTGCACCAGGTGGCAGGCACTGCGTGGTGCCTGCCACGTAGTGCAGGGAAATGCACAACATGCATTTTTACCATTGCGGCGGGTGCTGCAGCCAGCAGTACCCGCCGCAATGGTAAACATGCACAATGCGACCGCCACAGTGGCGGTCACACTGTAATTTCATGTGCGGGACCGCCGCTATATAGGTGGCCGGTGCCAATCCCCGGGACAATCCGTCCGCCATCATAATCACCCCCAATATTATTAACAACTATATTTTTATAAACGACATTAATTAGATGTTTTCAAAATCTATATTACTTACCTTAAAATCGATATTCTTGACAACAATATTCTTGCAGACGATATTTCCATATCACAATATTTTATACACAATGGGGCATATTCTCAAGAACGTGTGATAACCACCGCAAATTTAGCTTAACGCAACTTTGCATATCGCAGTCCATCGCGGAAAATTAACGCCTTGTTAACCAAGTATTCACAACACGGCGGTACCATGCGATAGTCCCCAGATAAAGCGTCAACTGACCGCGTTTAAATCAACGCCACGCCGCAAAAATGCGAAACACTAACGCAAAAAAAGCTGTGATGAGGCCAATCGCGATACGAAAATCAGCGAAACCCAGCTGGCCTGCAATCCACACGCGTCAGGCGGGAACAATCACCATAAAAGTAGAAAAAAAACAGACAAACAAATGCCAAACAACAGCGAAGCACAATGGACGTTGCCGGAGCAAGTACGGAGGAGAGCCAGAACCCCACAAGCCCCCCGGAGGACCATCCTGGGACTTCGGGGTCAGGGAAGGGCAAGGACAAGAAGAAGAGGAAGACGAAGTTCAGTCCGCAGGAAAACAGGATCCTGATAACGGAGGTGACAGAACACCATCAACAACTGTTCGTCACCTCCACTGTGTCATTGGCAACAAAAAATACAATATGGCAGTCCATCGTGGACAAGGTGAATGCAGTCGGAGTGCTGAAGAGGACAATGGACGAGGTCAAGAGGCGCTGGAATGATGTCAAGCGCAAAACCAAGCTGAAACTTGCCAACAACCTGAAGGCAGCAATGCAGACTGGAGGTGGGAGCCCAGCGCCACAGGAGGAGCTGGACGACATGGAGGAAATGGTGTCCACAGTCATCAGTGGGGAGACGGTGGCAGGAGTTGGGGGCCCGGACACTGCTCAACAGGACCCGACACAACAGCAACAGGGTGAGTAACGACCAGGGCCTGGGGGGACGGGGGAGATGGGCACAATGGCACACATGCACAATTAAGTTGAGCACATCTGCGGACAAACCATGCCCCAGACCACCAACTCCCACCAAGAGACCAACGTACCCAAGTATGCAACATGTCAACACTGTACAAGCACAGAAGTCAAAGGCATACCTCATGAAAGTGATAAGGGGCAGCAAAATCTGAGCTGCAGGGGCGACTCCCCCAAAATGCAGCACACACATCACATACAGAGCACATCTACATTGACAATGATGTGACACAATCCGCAAAACACCTACAACAGAACACAGAACACAACTGGGTGCAGACACTGGCCAATCACAATTGGCATTGCAGGGAAATGTGCGTTGATAATGTACAAGTACAAACACACACACGTCTGTTGTCGAAATGTCCACTGTCCCCCATCAAATAGGCAGCTCCTCCCAAACAGCCACAATCTACCCAGTAATGCTGTCTGTATGTAAACATGTACAATGCGACAACATACATGTGGACACATTGTTAAACTGCATCTCCCCTTCACATTGCAGAGGGAGAATGAACACCTCCTGCAGAGCAGCCCAACCCTCTCTTCTCAGGAGACGAAGAGGACGACCACAGCTTCGACTCTGACGCCCTCCAACTGCTCGTGGACAGCCTACGCAGCCCACTTCCAGGAGCTGGGTAGCCCAGCTGCTACGAGGAGACCCCACCCCCTGCACAGACCACAAAGCAGGCAGCACCCACCACCACTGCTGCCTCCCAGGACCCCCACAGAGAACACATGGCCTTCCAATGCCGTGTTTTGGGGTGCCAGGAGAATCTGGCTGAACAGGTGCGGGTGGACTTCGACCGCATGGCAGACAAACTAGATGCCATACGTGGGTGTCTAAGTCCCATCAGGGACCACTCACGGTCCCTAACGGACACCCACAGTCCGCTCCATGCTCTCCAACGGACCATGGCTGACATTGCTGGAGCCCTGACTCAGAGAATAGTACAACTGTCCAGTCCGAGTGGCTCTAGCGATGTCACACGGGAGTTGGGAAACATGTGGAGGCTAATGGAGACCATGGAGTGGGCGAATGCGGAACGAGCGGCTGCCACGGCTGCACACCAGCGAGAGGTAGCTGGGTTCCTCAATGACCTCAGGACCCTCCTCATGGCATTGCTGCCACAAGGCCTGGCGCGGATGCATGCTGCTGCCACCACTCCATCCACATCTCCGCCCCCTGAAGTGTCAGTGCCACACAGTGCGGCAGACCTTCCACCTCTGGCCACTGATGTGTCACTGCCACACAGTGCTGGAGACAGACCACCACCACCCACATGTGAGGCACATGAAACAGCAGAGAACGAAGATGCGGATGATACTGCCCTCGTGGAAAGAAGGACGCAGCAGCATGCATCTCATCCATAGGTCCGGCTTCAGCTTGGTACTGCACTCTGCATCATCACCTTCCACTGTCCCCCCATGCACTCTGCGACACTCACCTTGGACCTCAACATGGACTGCCATATGCTGTTTGATCGCCATTGACACAGCAATCAGACTGCGGACTGAACTCTTCCTCTTCCTTTGGACTTGTCATTCCCTGAAGGACCCTGGCTGGCCCTCCATGGGACAACATTGTCATGTGGGGTTTGCATGGCCCTGTACTGCTCCAGATGCAACACTCCACTGAATGTGCATTAAACATTCATATTCACACAGATGTGTCATGTCTAAGGTCTTTCAAGTGTGGAAGTATGGATGAATGTAGGCTCATTGGACTCCTCTTACGTCCATGTGGCTCATGTCGTAGAACAGGGGTCACAGGGTGACACATTGCCCAATGCGGTCCGGGTGGCGCTGACACAACAACAGGGACACACGCATGAGTTACTTCCTTGTCCAGCCCAGTACGGAACCACGCCCAGGGCCCCGGGGTCATATACAAACCCTTACGCTGGACTGGCATATGCCAGGCCAGCCCACTCCGCTTATGCTCACAGGGGGGACGGCAACGCTACATGTCCCCTGTCTTTCCTGTAGTGATCTGCTGCTCACAGGTCTAGTTGTCAGCATGCCACAGCCACTCCCTCACGGCTGGTTTAAACCCACACCACACCCATCCAGCACATGCGTCACAGGACATGTGACCCTGCCAATGAAAAGGGACGGGCGCACATGCTCGACGCCATTTCGACTCTCTATCTGGGTGCATCCGTGTGGTATTAATGTAGGCATGAGGGCCTCGGGCCCTGCAACATCACATTCCCCAGGATCAGAGGTGACATGATGGTGTCCGCAACACGATACCCAATCATACAGGGTCTATGACTTTGGGACACAGACTTGGTGGCACCGGATACATTGCGGCCGGCACAGGCACACCGACATGGGACGGTGACTTTGGGTGCACTGAGGTAGGGGCACCTTAAGTGCTGGGCGGGTGTGCAGCCTGCCATGATGCCCCGTCCCGGCCGTCCGGACTGCTCAGAATTTGTGTGCCTTGCTGGACCGCAGTGTAGGCCAGAGCCAGCGGGCAGCGCGGGCCTACCGCCACGTGGCGTCGCATCCCGGATCACAGAGTTAGTGGCACCTCAAGGGCTGAGCGCTGTGCAGCCTGCGATGATGCCCGGTGCACTGGTATGTCCTCTGCCATGGCGAAATCAAGACCCAGAATCATATGTGAGACCTGGTGGCCTGCGGAGCAGGGCTGCATGATGTGGAGGGTGCCATGTCCGCGGGCCCCGGGCATGTGGCTTGCAGCGGCACGTGGTGGGCCATCATTACTACACGCCAAGGGCGGAAGGTGAGCAGTGAGGCCTGGGTGCGCAGGGGCGGGCATGCACCGCTGGGCGGCGGGAGGGGCTGGGGTACATCTGCCTGGGTGCGCAGGGGCGGACAGGCGATGATGTCTTGTGCAATTGTATGTACTTTGCCATTCATGTCTCTGGACTCTGTTTCAGATGATGGATCTGTTTCAGATGTGGGACCTGGTGAACTGCACTACATACAGGCACATGGTTGGAGACACACCTGTGGCAGCAGGTGGGCAGTGTGGCCTGGGTGCGCATTGTGGGCACTCTCTCTCCCTATCCTTCTCTTCTGTTATCTGTGTCTCGCTCCCCCTCTCTGTCCGTCTTTCTCTCGCTCCCCCTCTCTGTCCGTCTTTCTCTCGCTCCCCCTCTCTGTCCATCTTTCTCTCACTCCCCCTCTCTGTCCGTCTTTCTCTCGCTCCCCCTCTCTGTCCATCTTTCTCTCGCTCCCCCTCTCTGTCCGTCTTTCTCTCGCTCCCCCTTTCTGTCCGTCTTTCTCTCGCTCCCCCTCTCTGTCCGTCTTTCTCTTGCTCCCTCTCTTTCTCTCTCTCTCTCCTTCGCTCTCTCTCTGTCCTTTGATGTGCGTAAGACACACCTTCTCATCATGATTTTTGTCTTGCAGGTTGTGACCTACGTTTTGTCCCGAGGGGAGCTGCCCTGTGTCTTCATTTCTGTTCTGTGTTTCTTTGAATACATTTTCATTTGTTACATCGAAGGTGGATGTGTGATGCTCATTTTTGTGATGACACATGCATGCCACCAAATGTGATTGTGCGACATCAGGCGGATTATTTGGTACATGATTCCGTGTAGTTGATGTGGCATGTCTTTGGTCGGGGAAGGGGTCCTGGGGGTGGTGGCGGTGGGTGTTGTGGCCCTGTTGGGGCTCCGAGCTGCATGATCAGTGGCTCCATGGCATCTGTTGCCCTTCAGGTGTGGCTCTGGGCTGGGCTCCATTTTGTGGTGCAGGCTGTGGTCCGACTTTGCACCAGGTCAGAGCAGGTGTTAGTTTCCTGCTGCTAACGGGCCTTATCGCCTGTTTTGTGGTCTTATCGCCGATCTGGCTGGTCGTTGAGAATGTTGCGGAGTGGTGTTTTCACTGCTTTTTGCACGGGTACGCCTACTCTGCATCTCATTAGCGATAGTTGCGGGGGTCATCTGTGGCGACGTTTTTTGTGGCTGCTATCGCGGGTAAAATGGTGTTATGGGCTGTTAACACCAGCTTGTGAATGGTGTGATAAATTTATCGCCACTTTGGTTGCGATAAAGTGCCGCTAACTAGGCGATGTGTCCTTGAGAATATGCCCCAATATTTTGGTAGGACGATATTGTGGTTTCAATATTTTGCCTGAATACCCTCAGATTCACTCTCAAATTTATACTGGCAATGATTCACTAGATTGCAACTTTCCAACTCTACTTCCTCTTCTTCTTCTGAAACTATAGCTAGATATACCTATTTAGATGAAGCATATTTTTTGTTTGGAACTCTCCTTTTTATTGATCTTTTAGCCAAAAGTGAGTCACTCCCGCTAGTTTCAGAGTCTAATTGTTTCTCAGGTCTTTCTAGCTTTTCTGGATTGCAGTGCTTCCTTTTGCAAGTTCTTTTCAGAGGAATATCTTCTTCAGCTTTTCTTTGTTCACCAACAGTCTTTGTCATTGTTTATTAATTGATCAATGGACTTAGACTTGAGCTTGAACCCTGATCAGCCTTGTCTGCATGGTTTGCTGCAAACTTCTTTTTTCCTCTGGGGGTACTTGTTACTTTGATTTTCAACTGTACTTTCACTTTTATTGGAGCAGAAACACAATTTTTTCTTCTGCCACTCATGCTTTTGGCTTTTATATGGTTACAAACCTTCACTCTGATCCCCGCTTTGAAACTGAGCTTCAGACGTTTCAGGTTCTTCTTCATAGCTCTCACTGACCTGAAATTTCACAATTTCTGCTTTTTCTTTTTGGGTCCTTCACCAGTTTCAAAATTGTCACTCCCTCCCTCTATATCCACACTGCAAACTTGAACTTGATTTTGAACGTAACTTTGTTCTCAGTTCTGTAGATCAGTAGCTGATTCAGTGGCTATTTCCACCACTTCTTCATCTCCTGCCTTTACCTTCTTCGCATGAGCAGCATGGATCCACTGAGGCATTCCAGCACACTTCCTTGCAGTGCTTATCATCAGAATAACCTCTCCTCCAAGCAGTTCTACCTGACGTGCTTTTGCACCACTACCCAATTGCCAGGATTTAAACTGTGGAAGGGAATGCACTTTGTCACTTCTGTTGTCACATTCATTGATGAGAGACAGATTTCACCATATCAGCTAGACCTTTTACATTAATCTAGCACAATGTCATTAGTTATCAAAACTAATATAGCTGAAGGAACATAAGCAAGTTTCACTGCCCTTACCATGATCACCTCAAAGGGAGCGAGGCAGTTGTTTCCCTCAGGAGTACTTCTCATGCTCATCAAAAGAAAAGGAAGCTTGTCAGCCACTTTAAAACAGTTGAAGCACAAACTTTAGCCTAGTTTATTCATAGGAGTTACATTACCTTTCTCTACAACACATGAAGACTATGGACAATAACTCCAGTGAAATCTCTGATTTATATGAAATGCAGTGCAGTTTATCTGCATAACATCATTCTTGAAATGGGAACCACAATCAGTCTCAATAGAAGCGGGATTCCAATTCTGGTTATCAATTCCTTCAACAATAATTTGGTAACTGTGAGGTTATCTGATCTCCCTTGTGGGATTCGATTTGACCCATTTAGAAAACAAGCAGACAGTGACTAAGATGTACTGTAAACAGTTGCAAACTAGCTTCTCAGCAGAGTTTGCTTGAAGTCCTGTAAATGAGCCTTCTGTTTTGCCAATATGATTCATCATAGGTAGGGGCTGATTATGACTTTTGCCGCCGAAGGTCGCTGCCGCCCGTCTGCCAGATTATGACTTTTAAGTAGTCTGACAGGCAGCCACGTTGCTGTCCTAGGGCGGTGCCTCTTTTAAAGGCCACAGTGCCTTTGAAAAAGGCAGTGCAATGGGAAACTCACAAGGTTCCTGCACAGCATGGCCTCGAAAATCCATGCCATGCAGGAACTTTTGTGCATGCACACAGGGGGCAAGAGCAATGCCTCTACTCTGGACTTCAATTCATCGTCCCTGAAGCTCGACACATCCAAGGTACTGCCAATCACAAGGGTTTTCCCTAGTGCCATACGCTGATGACTCTCAGGTTATCCTGACCCTTACACCCAACACCACTCAAACTACCTCCCAACTAAACTCCTGCCTCAGGGAGGTCACATATTGGATGTCCAGCAGTAGGCCAAAGCTTAATAGTGAGAGATGGAGGTTCTGGTGGTAGGCAATAATAGCTCTAGGTGGCAGGAACTCCCATGGCCAGACTATCTAGGCAATAGCCCTTGTCCAGCCCAAGCAGTAAAAAGCCTAGGTGTCTGCATAGACGACAAGCTCACGATGGAGACACCAGTCAAAAATTTGGCAGGCTCATGCTTTAGCATTTTAAGATCTTTAAGGAAATTCTTGCAGATGCCACCTTTCCCTACTAGAAGGATAGTGGTGCAGGGTCTTATAAACTTTCGCCTTAATTACAGCAACACCCTGTATCTTGGGAGCCCGAAATATGTCATCAAAAGGCTTCAAGTGGTACAAAATGCCGCCGGAAGAGTTCTTCAAAAACTACTAAAGCATGAATCACTGCACTGGCTTCCAGTTAGAAAAAGAATTCACTTCAAGGCTCTCTGTATTGCACATTGGACCATCCATGGATAAGGTCTACCCGTCATTCGATCCCTGCTTACCCCCTATGCTCCAGGAAGGGCCCTTTGCTCTAGCAACCAGGGACTTCTGGTGGTGCCCAAGATCAAAAGAGCAAGGAGTGAAGACCGCTCTTTTGTTTTCCTCACCTCCAGGCTCTGGAATGCTCTTCCGGCTTCCCTTAGAAGTCAGCCATGAGAAGCCTGTTTCTGGAAAATGCAAAATACCCTCCTTTTTTAAATGTGGCTTGAGGAAATGGTTTATCTAAGTTTCGTGGAGGGGTTGTTTTGCATCAAGTGCTGGGAGACCCGTTTGGGTAGCCATGCGCTATACAAATACAATTGGATTGTACAGGGTAATACTCTCCCAACCAGAAACCCAATTTCTAACAGTCATCATCCTTCTTCCATCAACTTGCATTTGTATTGCTCCAATTCCCATTTGCATAGCTTGCATTTGATCATCTCATTAATTCCAGACTGGACATAATTCATATTTGAACCAATTTGGTTTCAGGATCCTCCTTCAAATTGCTACGTCTGGCCAGTCATCAACTTCTCTTTAATCTTTTTCTGCTTCACATCAGAATGATCACTCCTGCATTTCACCAGCTTAAAAATGTCAGCTATGGTTTTTGTGTGCCAGCACTTCCCTGTGCTGTATATGGTTACTAAGCTCTGACCTCAAACCCGCCAAAAAGGCAGAAGCAAAACCACTGACACCATCTTTCTCTGGATCACTAACTCTGCAGTGTTTCTCGAAAATCTTCGTAAGTCTCTTATAAAAAGCATGCACTGATTCTTTTGGCTCCTGTCAAGTTCTCACATTTTTCACCCAATTTATATCCTTTTCAGGCACTCTTTTCTTCAAATGCTCAATTATTTGTTGGTACTTATTGGCTACTTCCTCAGAAGGAGCATTATTAGGAGCATCTTTAGCTGGTTCCTTCATCGACCATGCAACCGCTGCTTTACACTCAGCCCACAAATCACTAGGCACTACAATCTCGAATAACGAATTTAAATCAGTCCACAACACCTGTGATATGTTTGTCAATCTGTGTACCTCTTCATACCACTTCTCTGGGCCCTAGCGCAATTTTAAAAAGTTTTTAGTGATAGCGTAAATATCAGCCCTCATCCATGGTACATACGCAAGATTTCCTCCATGCACTTCCCTCAATGGAAATTCTAAAACCGTTCCTGTCCCAGCTTATGCATCGGTTGCTGTATCTCTTGGTTTACCTTCAATTTCCTTCATTTTCTTTTTGCATACTGCCCCCTTCTTCCATCTTTCCCAATGCTTCTTCTAGTAACTCCATTCCCTTGTCTTTTCAATCAAATCCTTAATATGAGCGCTCAGAGTGATTAAGCCCTTTTTCCTAATTTCATCGTGTCAAATACATTTTATAATTTCTTTTCACAATTTTCATCCTACTGATGTCCACCTCGCACTCATCATCTAACTCTTCTAATTTATTATGTGCTTCACTTGCACATCTGGCTGCTTCTTTGATCAAATATCTAATTTCCTCAACATTGTATGTTAGCAGGCTATTTAAATTAATGTTTCCCTGTAACATTTCACCAAATTCAATTTTTTAAATGCCAATATTAATTGCTCTAGGAAGCTCTTCAGGTACCACCATCCTTACAGGTAAATCAATCTGATGCTGTCTCTGTTGGTGCACTTGGTACCACTGCCATAAAAGTCATAGTACTATCTCCTCCTGCACACACATCAGGATCAGGACAATAACTATTTGTCCCTGTTACTTTAACAATATACAGAGGAGGTCTAGAATTCAGAAAATTATTTAGGAAATAATCCTCCTCATCAGATTGATTGGTCTGCTCCTCAACCGTATTTACTTTGTTTTAGCATTTGTTTCCTTGACTATGGCAGGATAAGCCCTCACACTTTCCATTGTATCCTCCTTCCAACATTTTTCTTGTCTATCTCATTTGCTGTCTAAATGAACCCGTCTATGACATTTTCTTTCTCCCCTTCTCTATTGCTATTCAGCCTCATTTATTTAGTGCCTCAAATTGTGTACGTCTGGGCATTGACTTCTTGTCATTCATGGTTTGTCTTAGGCAATCCACCTTTCTAATATTAAATATACCCTTTAACAGAAACTGTACATTTTTGTCAGATGCAGTATATTCATGACATTCAGCAATCTAAGTACATGTTCAGAACCCAAGGTCCATTATCATTTCATATGCAGGCGTTCCCTTAGCAGGTAATTTCTGACCCTTAGCAACAGGTACAACAGAAACTTTATTTTTATTTCAATCCATTCCCCATTGTATCACTTAAAACCAATCTAAAAAATCACAACAAACAAACATGCGAACAACAACGCAATCCTAGTGCGGCTCTGTCAAAGTTCAACCCATCACAGTGCAGCTCTGTCAGCAGCCAACCAATGACAGCGTGCCTTTTAGGTAACATCTCACCAATCTCAGTGCAGCTTCCTGGCTGACAAACCAATCACAGCACAACTTCTTCATGAACAGGAAAACACTTGCAGAACCTTTATAAATCAATTTTAAACTAAATAATCCCTCGTCTGTTCAACCTAAATAAAATAATTCAGTAAGTGAAAGCTAGGCAAACCTCTCAATTTGATAAAGAAAGTCTCAATTCACACTAAGCAGATCCACGTCCAGCGGTAATCTATCTCCGGTAATGCACTTACTGTGTGACTTAGGAGCAAAGTACACCAGCCCAAATTAAGCATACAATCCTGAAAAAGAAACTTGTTAATTTTGAAATCCCTGTCTGTGTGCATGTGGTACCTCGCGCTTCAAACTACCTTATGCAGACATGTAATACAATATCTCAAGATCATTGATTTGGGCAAAATGTGATAACCAAACCAATAAAACAAATAAGTTCACAAATATGAATAAAACATCAATAAAACAGTAATCATTCTACCAATCGAAGCCACTATCAGCATTACATATCCAAACAACTCACAAAAATCATAGCAATGCATACCTCCAACTCATACTTTCTACACACTATGGGGCTTATTTATAAGTGCCTTGCGCCGCCGGTGCATCATTTTTTGTGACACTCCGGTGGTGCAGGAGCCTGATCCATATTTACCAGGCAGCACTAAGCCACTTTAGTTGGCTTAATGCTGCCTTGTAAATATTGTTCCCTTTAACGCAGTTTTCTGCATTAATGGGGCGTGCAATGGGTGTTGCTGGGGGAGTACCGAGCAACATCCATGGCTTTTTGGCACTGCCCCAGATTTATGAGAAATCGTAACTCTGAGGCAGTGCCCAAAACATACCCATCCCCAGGGGAGGCGTAAGGGAGACACAACGAGGATAAATATCTTTATTTCTCCTTGTTTTTCCTTTTTCTATGTGTGCTGTATTCTGCAGCACCCATAGAAAGTGAAAAATGCCTCTTGTGATTGTTTTTCTGCACAAAAACAATCATCCCCGCACTGCAGGCACCCTTCCACCATGGTGCAAAGGTACCTGCGTTGGTCCTCGGCAGCCCCTTGTGCGCCAGCACAGGGGAAAAGGACAGGAATGCGCTGTATCTGATCGATACAGCGCATTCCTGCTCTTTCTTTGGCCATAGGGCAGTGCAGCAGGAAGGTCTGCGGTGCTGACCTATGGCAAAAACTCATACATGAGGCCCTTCAAATATACATACAACACCCACAAATCAATCCACCCGCTTCATACTTACACTCCAAACCATTCAGGAACACACCGTAGTTCACCTCATGAGGAACTCCAGCACCTGAACCACTGGTGAAGTGCCAGAAATATTCACTATTCTCTTGAACTGGACATTAGGGACCAAGATAAATCTTTTGGGGAAACCTTGAGAGGATGGGCTCTTATGCACAATCATCCTCTGCTACCAACTTGTGGGAATAGAACTGGGCCCCAATATTCAGGAGAGCCCAAAAATTCAGAATAACCTACATTTACCTCGGACAGTTCTGGCCCATGTTGATCTTCAACAAAAAGGCACTCTCCCCAACATCAATTTAGTGGAGTAACATAAATAAGTAATTAGGACCACTCAATAACTGAGTTTTGTACAACGGTACAAATTTGATGGCTGCTGTACACAGGAATTTCTCTTTACCAGTGTCACAGTAACTTATTAGATTGGTTATGGCTGTGAACTTGATTCTAAATTCTGTGAAGTGTGGCTCTAGTGTGGAAGAGGGGATCGTAAGGGCTTGTGTGGCATGTCTGACATCACCATGCATATATGAGCAAATAATATGGTAAAAGATTATGATGAGAAAGACCAAAAGAAGGTTTGCTGTAGGAAATGGCAACAGCATTACTTGTACAATTTGTATTTATTATATATAGCATGCAGATATGCTGAAGCTTCATGGTGCTGAAAGAAAAAGAGTAAAAGAATCTGGTCGCAGCCTAAAATAGATAAGTGTTTAAAAGATTGTGAAAGGGGAGTAATAAAGGGGACCGAATGGCAGTCAGTAGGGACATGAGAGATGTGAGTACATCAGGAGGTGATAAGCATAATTAAAAAGGCGGGAGATTGGACTATGGAGATGTAGGCATTTCAGAAGTGTCAGTTCTGTAAGGTACTCCAAACACAGTATAAAGGTTTTTCATTGCAGCCCTGGAGGAAAACAGCATCCAGCTGCACAGTCTGCCTCCATCTAACTGTCCATTTCAACCCTAAACATTCTATTAGGAATATAGAGCTACATACTCTTGAAGAAACAAAAGTACAATCATAAAATGGTAGGCAAAAAAAACAATTATGTCAATACACACAAAAATATTCCAGGCTTCTTATTGGTCTCCTATCTGATTAGTCAGAATGATCGCTGGGAAATGTGAGGCCCACACTCACATTAAAAAATGTGGCATGCTTCAACATTGGGCTTCCCTCACCTTGGACTCTGTTGTAATGTGTAATGTATCTTCAACAAAAACTGACCAGTGAAAAGAAAAGTAAACTGTTAAACTATCTTTGGCTATCCCAAGTCTATCTTATTAGCTGATGTCCAGATAGGATTAAACCATAAGTGGATGATACCTGGCCTTTTTTGTGTGTACTGATATAGTTGAAGGACAAACGTCTGGGTTTATTTCCTCTACCCCCTTGGTTGTGTAAGAGATTAACCAATTATGTACAAAATATGTAGGGGCTATTCGCAAAGGTAAACGTACATGTGAGTAACCTATACATGTACATTTCCTTTTACAATTTGTAGAAATTGTACTACGTTTGGCTATTCACCATTTATTGTATTGTATTGTATATAATATTTATAGAGCGCAATAACACCTAACGGGTACCCTGGCGCTATGATACGTAAAGTCAGCCATCATCAAACGGAGAAGGAAGAGCCAAGATAGACAGTACCCATCGACAGGACAAGATCAGTCTCTAGGGAACAACCACGTTTTAATCCTTTTCCGGAACAGAAGCAGGGTATTGGACTGTCTAATTCCAAGTGGTAGTTCATTCCATAGCCTCGCGGCAGCAATGCTAAAAGCCCTCCCTCCCAATTTGACCTTATTGAACCTTGACACCTTCGCCAAGCTGGCAGAGGAGGAGCAAAGGTACCGAGTGGGAGTATACCAGACAAGTTTCTTCTGTAGGGGCTTAGGTCCGGTCCCATGTAGGGCCTTGAACACTATGCATAAGGATTTAAAGTGTATTCTCTGCAACACTGGGAGCCAGTGTAACTCAGCTAAGCACCGTGACGCAGAGGAATCCCGCGGCCTAGACAGAGCTAATGTAGCTGCCGTATTTTGAACTCGTTGCAGTCGCTGAATCAGATATTTAGGTGACTCCAACAGCAGGGCGTTGCAGTAATCAAGTCTGCTTAAAATAACGCCTCGTAATATTAGGGCTCTGGCCGAGTTAGGAAGCAACGGAAGAATCTTTCTCAATGCTCTAACAAGACAGAAACAGCTCCCCACAATTTTGTTCACTTGCGTTTCCAAAGATAGATTAGCGCTCAACATAACTGCCAGATTTCGCACCGTCTTAGTCGGAGCCAGTGGAGTAGACGTCGAGAGAGGCCAGAAGTTGTAAGGAAGAGGCAAAGGAACCTTCCCAACTGCACAGTGTAAGACTTCAGTCTTGTCCGAGTTAAATTGAAGAAAATTCTTTCGTAGCCACTGCGCAGTAACGTGCATACAGGCATGAAAATCCTCCAAAGCATTAGGCTGGGTTCCATCCAGGGATAAAATGATCTGTGTATCATCAGCGTAATTGACCAACTTCACATTATGGGCCCGAATTATGTCAATCAGTGGACTCATATATATGTTGAATAGAATTGGGCTGATGGCAGACCCCTGAGGAACACCATGCCGGATGTTAGTAAAGGCTGATTGAAACGGAGGAAGGGCCACCGCCTGACACCTGCCAGATAGATAAGATCGAAACCAGTCCAGAACAGTGCCCACTACTCCCTCCTCCTCTAGCCGGGTCAGCAAGACCCCATGATTAACCGTGTCGAAAGCGGCAGACAGGTCAAGCAAAATAAGTGTCGCCGATTGACCCCTGTCTGCCAACAGTCGAAGATCATCCATCACCGTCACTAGAGCAGTCTCTGTTCCATGTTCCGGGCGGAAACCAAATTGTACATCCGCCAGCTTGTTATTAAGTTCTAGGAACTGGGAGAGAGATTTGCTGACCAGTCGTTCAAGGATCTTCACTGGGTACGGTAGGTGGGAGATGGGCCGATAACTTCCCGGGCAGGTTGGATCAAGGGTAGCTTTCTTCAGGAGTGGCGTAACCACAGCCTGTTTCCAGCCCAACGGTACTACCCCACTAGATAGTGATTGATTACAAATCTGCCGGAGTCTAGGAAAGAGTGCCGAACCAAACTCCTTCCAGATTTTGTTTGGAAGGGGATCCAGTGGGGAACCTGAAGAGATACCCAAAGCAATCCCAGCAAATTCCTCCTCTGAGGGTAGCTCGAAGTGATCCAGCAGGCTCAGATTAACAGTCCCTTCACTAGTCTGTTTTTATGCACAAGGTGCCCATTCTACTCCACTGATCAAGACTTCATCCCCAACCAAGGTATTTGCCCTGAGACCGTCAATGATAGTACTGATTTTTTCTTCAAAGAAGGTCGCTAGGCTATCACAAAGATCTTGAGTTGGCTGGATCTTATTTTGTGCGCACTGCGGATTGGTAATATCATCGACTACTTTGAAGATACATCTAGAATTATTTTGTGAGTTCAAAATGATCTCTGCAAAATATTCCGCTTTGGCTGAGAAAATTTCCTTTTTGTAAATAGATATAGCCGTTTTCCATGCAATTTTGTCCTCATCGGAATAAAACTTTCTCCATTTTCTCTCTGCCTGTTTACACTTCAATTTTAGAACCTTCAATTTTTCATTAAACCACCTGGCCGAGGGTCTACCAATTTTCTTACGGTTTTTCAGAGGCGCAATTTGATCTGATTTTGTGATGATTTGATTACAGAATTCCACATAATTCTCTTCCACTGAACTAGATACATCAATGTCCCCATTATTAACAAACGTTGGTGAGCACGTCGCCTTTTTCAAAAGCCCCTTCCAGTCCCTACTCAAGAAGTTGCTGGCTTCCCTAGCGGCAGGGGCTCCTCTACAGGGAATAAGCGTCAGAAATTTAACCAAATGGTGATCAGACCAGTCCACTGGGAGCACCTTCATTTGTCCAATAACCTTTTCCTCGCTAAAGATTAGGTCAAGTATGTGCCCTCCTTTATGTGTGGGCACCGTCACCCCTTGTAGTAAACCTAGGCTTTCACAGGATTGGAGGAGGTTATTGTATCCCGTGTCTAGAATCCCATTCAGCCATAAATTAAAATCTCCTACAATAAGCAATCTGGAGTGAGTAAGAGCCAAGTTGTTAAGCACATCAATCAGCGCCTGCAGATGAAGAGGGTTGACTGCCCCAGGGGGTCTATAGCATACTAAGCCATCCAGCAGGTGTCCCCTAGAGTTCTTTAAGGAGAACCCCATAAGTTCAAACCCCTCCACTATGTCAACCTCCATGTGCACAAAGTCCCACATCTCATTGAACAGAATGCCAACTCCCCCGCCTCTGCCCACAGCTCTAGGCTTGTGGAAGATCTTGTAGCCCGAGGGGCAGGCCAGTCCTGGTTCAAGAACAGAATCAGGAAAGGTCCATGTTTCAGTCATAAATAGGGCATCAAGATGATGTGCGTCAACAAGTAGTTGGATCTCCATGAAGTGTTTAGGGAGAGATCTAACATTGAGTAGTCCACAGGTCAAAGCCTCCTTTCTAATGAAATCAGACTTCGGGCTGGCGGTTCCCTCAAATATGACCGAACCTGCCTCGCCACAACTGGCCTCCCCAATCCCCCGTAGTTCCTGGCTTGAGTAACAAAAACCCCTATTGATTATAACATTTCTGGTATCACGGGCAGCCTGGCTGGCGCTGTGCGCGATCGGTGCGCGGACGGGCGCAGATGGGCTTGCCTTTGGCGCGCTGCCGGTGCGCCCGCTGCGCGCGTCCGCTGCGCGTCCATGCCAGCGTGACGTTTAAGTAGCTAATGAGGCACAAGAACTAGAGCGCTGACCGGAAAAATGTCGGGTCCGCTCTTACATACGGGCACCACCGGGTCAAAGCGCGAGAAAAAAGCAAGCAGCATACAATTCTGGCAGTAAAAAGTAAGTATAAAACCAGCTTCACGTTTTAAAATATTGAAAAGTGCAAAGTGCAAAATTATGCGAGTACACCTCTAACAGGCTTACCACCTCTCATAGAGTCTAAAGATAGTTCTTTTCGTAACATCCGCTGTGCGTCCACGCCAGCGTGACGTTTAAGTAGCTAATGAGGCACAAGAATAAGAGTGCTGACCGGAAAAATGGCGGGTCCGCTCTTACATACGGGCACCACCGGGTCAAAGTGCGAGAAAAAAGCAAGCAGCATACAATTCTGGCAGTAAAAAGTAAGTATAAAACCAGCTTCACGTTTTAAAATATTGAGTGTAAATGTATTACAAAGTGTAAACTTACATGTCTCTACCCCCTGAATCCAGGAGTGGAGCAGAGTTTACAGGTGTAAAGCGTCTAGTAGTAACTTTTCACACATACGCAGAGATCAGACTTTGATAAAGTGTAAGGAAAAGTAGAATAGTGCATTAAACTTAGAAAAATTTATTTTCAAATATTGTTATATTGTGTGTAAATGTAAGCTAAATTTATATATTTATTTTAACTGTAGAACAAAATAAAAAAACGTTTGCTGATTTATTTATTATTTATTTATTTATTATCTAATGAAACATATTAAAATTATCTATACAATTAATTGAAATTATTTAAAAATAAGACTTTGTAATTGATATATTTTTTACATTTTATTAAATGTACACTCTTTTAAGAAGTCAAAATAAATTAATCCATTTAGCATTAATTCCTATACGGTTCTATTGTAAGTTCTTACGTCCATTATTTTTAGCATAGGATGTTGCAGTACCAGTAGTTGGCCATGTGTGATGCTACAGCTAGACCTACTGGAGGTCAGAAGTGGAGTACAGTTACTATTGACGTGGGACCTTTTTTTCTGCCGTGACTTTAGAAGTGCAGTTTATGGAATGGGCTTACTCTTTAGTGGGTGGGTGCATGTCCCTCCCTAAACTCCTCATTAGCCCTCCTTAAACTACTTACTCCTCCCAAATGCACTTCTGTTTAGTAGCGAGTATTCCCAATTTTCCAGCAACTCTCACACGTCCCTCCCACGTTTACTACTTAAATGTAGGCGTACATGTGTGGCGATCCCTGCATTTGGGTGGAGATCTCTGAACAGAAAAGATAGAAGAGGAGGAGTCAGAGACCTTGGCAAATAAACTAACATATAGCATTTGTATTACTTAAGTAGTGCTTTTGCAGTACTTTAAATAGTACTGCAGAATGTAGTTCTAGGCCCCAAAGTCTGTGCTGGGTCAAAGTGGACATACACCTAATGAAAATTAAAAAAACAAAGGAAGAAGAAAAAATATATGCATGTACATGTTGAGCTTGGCGATTCGGGCTGTGAATCCAATGAGAATCCTTCTCACTCTCTGCCGATTTACATTAGGATACTCATGTCAATCAGAGAGGGTGAGGAGAAAGGGTCAAGAGAGAGAGAGACGCAGGTGTTGTCATCTACTTCTCAGATTCGCCACAGAAGTGAAAGGCACAGAATTGATGAGGAATAAGGACAGAGCACACCAACAAGTTTGTCATACATAAAGAAAAGCATGCAAAAGCAGGTATTCATGCAATAAGTATAGGAGTCTAACTTACTAAATTCTATGGTGGGCACTGCAGTGATGAACCCAACGCCAACCTGGTTATAACCCCGGAGGCCACAAAATATCAAATATTATACACTGAGGAATTTGAATAACAAAACAATCAAAGGGTACGTCTGTGTAAACCCCACTCTACAAAACAAGAAAGATGTAGGGAATGGATATGGTGACAAACTATACAAAATGGGGAGCGATTAAACTACTCTAAAAGGTTACCAGGAACCTAATGCATGCTTTATGCACTCCCACAGCCTATAAAGTCCTGAAAGTGGTGGGCTTAATCTAGACGTGACTACACACGAGTTAACAGTCTAGATTTAGCTACTAGTTTCCATAAGCCCATTCTCCATCACCTTCAACCAACCTTTAGGCCTCTCCTCCTATTAATCCTGGGACGTGTTTCTCTCTGTACTGACACTCTCAACATCTCTCCATCGCCTTTAGCTCTCCATGAAGTCTAGTCATAGCAGAGCAGATAACACCCACAAGGCTATCAAGTGGTCTCAACTAACAAAGGTAAACTAACACTTCTGTGTACATTTACGATTGTTTGCTATTCACAAACATATTTTACTAGTAGTATCTTTATAACTGTGGAGTATTCGCACATAAAAAGATAGGACAGTCCTACAGTAGCAAGTTGATAAGACACCTGCAAAGGAGACAAAACAGTACAATTGCAAGAAAATTTGTGAAAATGTAACATGTTCAGGCCAGGTTACAAGTTAGGCCAACATTAGACTGAAAATAAATTCTAAATGAATGCAGTTAGCATAAACAAGTATATCGAGTGCAATTATGAAGGGTATGCATTTCCTTTATAACAAATATATTTAGTATATTTCCACTAAATAAGAGGGTGGCTCTCATCCAAATGAATACATAGTCACTAACTGCAATTGATTATTAAAATGCACACAGATTAATGCACATTGAGGGCCATATTTATCAAAATTCATGCAACGTAGAAAGCCACCTTGCTGCGCTGCTTGAAAGGGAAAGGGAAGGAATGCACTGTATTTACCATTATATGGGATACTCCTGTTCTTTCCCAGCGCAGGCACAGTTTTGGCTGCCTAGCACCACTGCTGGCTCCCTTGTGTCATGTTGCAAGGGTGCCTGTGCTGCAGGTGGGATTATTTTTATGCAGGTAGGGATACTTGCACAAAACAATCCTCAGAGGCATTTTCTTCTTTGTAAGTGCGCTGCAGAATGCAGAAAGAGGAAACAACGAGTAGACATAAAGATATTTCTGCTTGTTGTAGAGAGGAGTACAATTCTGACACATTCCCATGACTACCAGTGTTGTTAAAGCTGGGAATGTGTCAGAATGCATGGGAACAACTAGCTCCACTCATGGCACTCCTCCCTGCCTCAGAGTAATGCAAAGCAGTGATTTGAACTGCCATGCGTTAGTCTACATTTATCAAGCCACACAGGGCCACGCAAGGTGGGCTTGATTAGCTTGATAAATCTCATTTAGGATTTGCGTCGCCCTTGCAACCTTGATAAATATAGGCCTGGGTATATAAATTGCATATAAAGAGGTGGGCACTAAATTATGCTGCTACAATCCCCCCTTTGATGGTTTGAATAGCCATCCCACAAATCAAATGAATCCTCTGAAACCACTTCAAAGTTCTGCTGTCTTCAACATCTTATGCCTTGCTTTCATCAGTTTCTTCATATCATATTATGACCTTGTAATGTTTCTCTTATAACTCAACAACATCCCTGTCCCTCTTGATTCCCTTTCCTTCAACCACCACTTTATTTGATCTCGTTTTTTAAATCTTTTAAACATAGCAAATAAACAAAATACGCCTCAATACGGCACCTAAAAGGGCACTACTAAGATTGTCAAGCCAACTACCTACAGCAGCAAATCCCTTCCAAATGCTTCCAAAGTGCTGGTTGCTTCCAATTCCTTTAAGTCAGATTTCAATCCAGTGTGACCAACCTTCTTATATCCTTGCTGTTATCAGGGATAAAGGTACAGCATTGCTGAACCTTCAGCATCTTCGCTCTTTCGCCAGCAAAATGTCTAATGCGAGGTGATTTATCAAGACCATTGATCTAGTAGCCACTATTGTATTATCTACAGCCAACAAGGTGCAAGCAGTACTAGTAGCAACTTTGTCCACTATTGTGGGAAGCTTTCTAATCTTTAAATCATTTCAAATCAAATCAAAATAATCTTTATTCGGTTTCAGATATTAAAACCATAAAAGCACATGATAAAATATAATAATATAATAATAACGTCTGATAAAAAACCATCCTCACAGGGATGAACCGGTAATTAAAAATAACTTGTATCAGTGGAAATGCAAAGATTCAATGACTCCAATATCATTCATACTATACCAATAAAACAAATCAATCAAGGTTGGTACAGTAAAACACAGCTCAAAAGATATGACATACAGAAGAGCGAGACCATATACAATACATGATGCCATAAAAGTGATAAAGGGAGTGGGCTGGTTAATCACAAGTAGACCTAAGCCTGATGGCAGATTTTAAAAAGTTGAATACGTCAAAGACAGTGCTACCTGTCAGCATTTGTAAAAAAATGAAAAGCTGGGCGCACTTGCCTAAAATTAGCCTTTTTCAGAATCGGAATTAAGAAGGACTTTCTAGGATTGTCATAAAAACTGCAAAACATCATAAAATTAATCATGTCCTGTGGAGATTGACCATCGCAGCCACAGGACGGCAAACTTTGGCCCTTACTCTGACCCCTGGGATGGGCAAGGAGGAGATGAAAAAGGTCAAACTGAAACCTCATCAACAGAAATCTATCGTAGGTACGGTACTGCCATCTGGGTGGTTTTTATCATGACAAAGCGGCGTACCCTGGGCTTCATGAGCTCCTTTTCTTCCCTTGTCATGGCCCTCTGCGCATAAAAGGCCACCTTTATAAGGTTCACGTCTCTCTTGGTTGTCCGGTCCGGGTTGGTAAAGAGATCTCCTCTCCCCATGCTCGTTAAGCTCTCTTCGATGTACTTGAGCCACGGCACACGTGAGGCATGATCGAGAGCCAGGCAGTCTTTTACAATGACTTTATTTAACGTTGTCCCCTTATCGGCCCAGATTTTTATCCAAAGAGACACAGGGTGATATGCTAACAGGTCAGTTATATATGTTGTACCAAGCTCCTCATGTACAGGAAAGAGGGGGTACCCTGAGGAACGGATAAAAGCTGTCTCAATAGCTTATTTTCTGCAATTTGAAGGTCGTCAGTGTTAGTGTACCCCCAAATTTCACTGCCATATAGTGCCTTAGAAAGACACTTTGCCCTGTAAAGCTTTTGTAAGGCTCCCACTGGTCTTTTTCCCAATCTAGAAGCAAAGTTGAATATGGCTGCGGACTCTCTGGTAAGGTCATTTTTCTTACGGATAAGTTGAGGCCCCCATTTCATTTTATCATCTATCATTTAAAACAACATCTACTGAAGGAACCATAGCTACAAAAATGTCCCCTACTATTTGTGGAGCACTACTACAACTACGTTTGATTCTACTAGATGATCCCTTTCCATGTGTATTTGAATTCTAAACATAATACATTTTTGGAAACACTAAGGTAAGGTTACAAGTGCCTGCCCAATTTCTAGTTAACTTAAAATGAGCATACCGTTCACACACAAAATTAACTTCATGAATCAATTTATCTTCTCCTGTAAGCATTTGAGCAGGGCCACCTAAAGGTTTAACAAATGCTCACACACAGTCACTCCCATGAATCTATTCCTTTCAGCACTTGCCAATTTATACATACATAATTTCCCTTTATGTTGCCAATCCAATCTCAACGTAAGGTATATTCCCTTCTCCTTGTACTTATCTTCCTCCTTTTTCCACACATGCATCAAAACATCCTTTCCTCCCAAGGATCGAAGATACATTTTGATCCTTCTGGCCATTAAATCATGGATAAATAGTTTCTCTATATTTCTCATGGCACATGTCAATTCAATCTTTAGGAACAATCAATGTCAACATTAGAAGGGGTTAAAACAAATACGAAGCAGTAATTATTTAATCTGCCTCAGAATAAGGGGTGAAGCAGTTATCTAGAGAAACTTCAGAAAGTATTGAATCATAATTCGATTAATAATATTCAAAGCATACCTGTCTATATAAAGATTAAGCAAAGTGCTACATTTAATATCCTAAGAAAGAGGAATGTGATAGTAAGTAACTTCCTCAGCTACTGACGAAGGCAAGTGAGCAAACATGTAACAGTTCTTCGCCTCTATTATTATTATTATTATTATTATTATTATTATTATAGACTTATAGAGCGCACAGCTACCCAGCAGGGTCCCCTGGCGCTGGACAAGACAGCAGGCAAGCCGCAAGCTGCAAAACAACAGCCCCAGGGTATAGATTTAAACTTGGTGGCTATAAAGAAAAGTCTTTAGGTTCTTAAGGAAGGCTAGCAGAGAGTGACAGTTCCTGAGCTCAACTGGGAGAGAGTTCCGGAGTTGTTGGCCCAAGTAAGAAAACGAGCAGCTTCTCATGCGAGCAAGGCGGAACCTGGGCACGGAGAATAGTGAGAGGCTGGTTGATCTCAGTTGTTGAACGGGCATGTAGGGCTTAACAAGGCTTTGGATGTAAGAGGGAGCTGAGCCAAGTTTGGCCCGGAATATGTAGCATAAAGCTTTGAATTTGATACACTTGCCAGTGGAGGGTATGAAGCAATGATGATGCTGAGGCAAATCTAGGCAGCCGAAAAAGGAGGAGCACATCCGCGTTCTGTATACTCTGCAGGTGATGGACTGAGGTTTTATCTGCGCCCAGGTACAAAACATTACCGTAGTCTAGTCTGGATGTCACCAGAGCCTGCATTACCGCTCTCTGGGCTGCCGGTGGAATTAGCCAGAGGATCTTTTTCAGCCATTTGAGAACAGCAAAGCAGGTCACGTGACCCTAAACACCTGAGGTTTGAGGGCGAGATTGTTATCAATAATAAAACCTACAGTTTTAACTTTCTGGATCGGAGCAGGTAATGGTCCCAGAATATCAGGCCAGTGGTTGATTCCCCAAAGTTCGGGGTTGTTACCCAGAATAAGGACCTCAGTTGTAGTGCCATTCAGCTTCAGGGCATTTCTGGTCATCCACAGGGAGATATTTCTCAGGCCAAGCTGGAGCAAGGAGGGATCTTGATGCTGGGCGGCTGAAAGTGAAAAGATAATCTGGGTATCGTCTGCATATGAAAAGATGGTCAGTCCCGACTTCTCAGCAATGTCCGCCAGAGGGCTAACATAGATGTTAAAGAGCAGAGGGCTTAAAATCGATCCATGAGGCACTCTGGAAGTTTATGATAAGGGATTCGATCTGATGTTATTCGAGACGACCTGAAAGGTGCGATCTTTTAAAAAAGAGATCAGCCACCTCAAGGCCAAGCCCTCAAGGCTTCAAGTTTGTCTGCCAAGATGGAGTGTGACACTGTATCGAATGATGCACTCAGGTCTAACAGAATGAGAGCGGCTGTACCTCTCGAGCCTAGTTGTTGCCTGAGAAATTCAGTGACCCCAAGTAGAGCCAATACGGTGCTATAACCAGGTCTGAAGCCAGACTGTGACAGATGAAACAAATTGTGGATTGCACCATTGTGCATGTGTACTCATAAAGCAGTCTAGAAGAGGCTTTAGTAAAGAAACCTCCCTCTGAAGCATCTGTGTGTAAAATCCTAAGATCAAAACAATGCTCATCTTCAAAGGGTGTACATGTGTTTTAGGCTTGGGTGGGGACTTAACAGGATGATTGTCAGCAGGGGAATTGAACCCTATTAGTAAAGCAGCCATGAATATACCAGCAAAGATCAACACTCCAGCCACAACTAACCTACGCTGTTCTTTGGTAAGAATACCCATAATTTCTATGCTGTCAGAAATTTTGAGTAGAATAGGAGCAAGCAGACATATACATTCTGCTATGTTTCTACTTGTGCAAATAACAAAACTGATTTTGTGATTACATGATGAGATCGGCGTTATGTCCTGCAGTCTTGGTGAGTCATCCCTAGCCCTACTCCACTTTCTCCTAGAATAACCAACCCTACTCTTCGACTGGAGACTTGGCACTAGGGAATCTCATTTGTTTGTTTCCCCATGCCCCAGTGTTTTAAAAGCCACATACTCAATATCCTTTGATGTCAGTTTTTCCAAGTCAGGGATTTGGGAGGCCAATTTTAAGATGTTCTGTCTGTTTAATATGTCCCATCTTCCTCGTAAAACAAACTCCGGATGTAACATCATGCTTTTCATGCCCTTACACAGTTCCTTTATTGCTCCAGAGTAGTTACTCACCACTGAGACTTTATTGATCTCATTTATCTGTGCTTCTTTTTTTAGGTGAAGACCCTGGCCTTTTGTTGTACTTACCCATTCCATTTTCCCATTTCGGCTCGAGGGGACTTCTATTGTAATGCAGTGTTGTTGATTGGCACTCACCCCTCGCCTGTTCCAGATTTCAATTGTTATGGGAGACACTCTTGTGGTAGCTGCTGGCATTAATTGTCAAATAGCCCTTTCCTAATGTGTGTCACTGGTGTTGGAGATGATTCTGCTAGACCCTCAGAGTCAGTACCCTATCTTGTCCATCAGGTATTACTAATGGCTTTTGGCCGTTGTCTCCCACAACATCATTCTATTGCTCTGCTGTCAGCAACTTTTCCCTGGGACAGGCAGAATCTTTTGCTTTGATTTTTTGTTTCAACTTTCGTTTTAACTTCATATTTAACCGGAGATTCATTGATATCATCATTACACAAGGCACATTGTGTAAAGATTGAGAAGGGTTTAAATTCCTGCTTGATGGAGCCTAAGCCAAGGATTACCTTCTTTTCTCCATTCTTATTTATTTTTTATGGGGATTTTTGTTTTTCCTACAGAGTGCACACCATTCGCTATCCATGTTTCTGTTCTCATTTGCTTTTAAGGCGCGTTCTGATTGACCATCTCCTTTCACCTCTACTCCTTGATTTGTTACCTCTACTATAGTTCTGCTATGAGCTCCCGGATCACCTGATATTTTGTGAGGGACTATATTTTGTGGACAATTGCTTGCTGTTTTTTCCCCCTGATTGCCCATTTTTGTTTTCAGGGCCAAGTGATTCACATTCTCGGGAATCATTCCTTCAACATTATCATCCTTTCTCCCATTCCCCCTTGTAGGTTGATGGAGATACCCGCCTTCATATCCTGTATAAGGGCAGACATGACATATGGTAGGGTGGCTAACTTATCCGCTGTTGAGTTACACTGCAATATACTGATTTATCTTTGGCAAAATCTTGTGTCCAAATTATTAGTTGGTTTAATCACTCCAATTTGACATCAATTGCCATTGGGAATGTAACTGAGGTTTGTAGCACATTAATTTGCATAGCCAATTTGTTTGCATGTAGCCTGCTGGCTTTAGTGATAGCGTATAATGTTTTATTAGGGCATCACCCCATGACTCCTATGTCCTCAGTGGTACTTTGCGGCGGAGTCTAGGGGGTTCCAGGGTAATGGTCTATCAGCTTATCCTCTTTCACACCCTCCTATAAAGTATACTGCTGATAGTATTCTGCTGCAACAATTGCGAACATACGATCTTCTTCCTACTCCTCCTCCTCAGCATCCGCTACTATCAGCTGGGTGCATCATCTGATTTGACCTCTGATTTGACATTGGCCAGACCCACGGTAAGCAGTTCTCTGTTCTGGGGACAGAGGGTGTAGTCCTAATTATGATCTTAGGGAAAAGACATTGACCAGGGGCTGCAGGGCTCCACTTTTCTTCCCCCTCTAAGGGTGCCCTGGGCCTCTGCATCTCCTTGCATTTTTCTCTATGATCACTTTCTTTATTCACAGTTACTCATTCATTCCTCCCTCAGCCAGCCCCAGTAGTGGGTCCTCTCCCAGCAATATTGATTTTTGACTTATTGAGTGAGGCAGAGTGATTACTTGTTTTATCTCACCCAGATGAATAATATTTAAGCATCCTTCACTCATTGATCTCAATGTGCCGCCCTCTATCCGCTTGACTTGTTGATCAGTGTCAGTCAACATTGTCACATTCATCCTATGATCATTCGTGATACAAAAATCCCTTATTGAGAGTACCCTTTCCTATTTTGCTTTGATCTTGAATCAAGGTGGGGCTTCTGAGATGTGGGAGGCAGCCTTTTCCGCTACTGAGGGTGAGACACCTGGTTGACCATTACACTAGCTGCCTGAAGTAGTTTAGAATTTTGAGTTCTCATTGAGGCTCATTTCAAGGGCGGCTTCTAATGATGGATTAATGACTTCAGCTCAGTGATCTATTGAATTGTTGCACTGTAAAGCAATAGTATGTCCCTTAAACTGGGAGTGGCAGTGAGGGATGATCCACAAGGGAAGTGGGGGAGCACTCCAGAGAGATGCAAGCTGCACCATGCCTAGTTCAGCTGCCCCCACATCTACCAAGCTCAACCACAATAGCAGCACCCTAAAGCTGTCTCCACTTTTGTCGCTCTCTGCCTTCTTGTTTCCACTGGATACAAGTGGGCCACATTGGCAGCACTCCACGGTTCAATAATACTATGGGCCACCTCTCCCCACCCAACTTCTCACCGGTGCCGACGTTGTGAAAATGCTGCTGTGCAAGTGACAACCAGGCACAAAGAGAAGGGCAACAGAAAGCAGGAGGAAAGCACAAGAGGAGAGGCCGCCAATCCCCACGAATGGCCTGCTCTGGTGTACCTCAAATACCGCCCTAAGTATGTAATCTTCCTCCTTCCTCAGGCACCATCATTGTGCTTGATCAGACAAGTAAGTAAGTAAGGCAATTGTGTGAGAATGGCTGCAGGATGCATGTTTAAGAGTAAATACCTTATGTTTTCTGACAAATTTTAAAACCTCTTGATACTCTAGCATGGTTTTTGTGCTTGAATTTTCCAGTGTTTGACTACAGGGGCTTTCCCTTTATTCCCCCTCCCATGAAGCATGTAGGGTGAAGGATGTGGGTAAGACATGGGAGTTATTTCTCCCCCTTGCTTTTCTCATGTGTGTGTTCACGTATGAGAGACACGTGTTACACACCTAACCATGCGCGCTTAAAATATGTGGAGTGGTTCCTTCTTTTAAAATGAATGACCTAAATATCCTTACGGTTGTCTTGTGTGTTCTTCTTTTTTCCTTCGCAGGGTACAGAGGACCCACAGGTAGTGGAGAGTGACAAAGGTCACCCTACTGTTTATTTCCTAACCACATGGTTGGTAAGAGTGGAGCCCTTTATAAAATATAAAGTTAGGTCCTGATGAATGCCATGTACCACTGTTGACACTAGGCAGAAACATGTCGACCCATTTCTATACGGCGAGGGATTAATAACCTTCCCCATTGCGCCGTTCACTTGTTTTTAGATACCATACAGTCACCTAATCCATTAAAATTAGTGAGGTAACTATAATGTTTTTTAATCTCACTCACTCACTTTGGGCCCCCACTTAGCTTAGAAGTGCATCCCTGTCGTCAGGTGCATGCCTCCCCTCTATCAAACCAAGTTTTTAGAGGGCGAGGATGGCCGATGATGAAGCATGACACCAGGTGGTGTGTGAGGCCAGTCCTAAACTTTTTGTGAGAAGTCTACACTCACATACACATAACACCCCTGAGCACTGTTTAGGTCATTTTTAGTGGGAGTGGCCTCATTTGTGTATAACAGTTTATGTTGGAGGCTGGCCGGCTCCTAACGCCCTGTTTTGCCTCTAGTTCCCTTCCCCAGCAGAGTCTGGGGCTAGTGTGGTCCTATTGTGGTACAGCCAACGGCTGTGGGAACGTATGTTAGGGCACCCATAACGAGCCTAGTGAAGCAATTGTACCAGATATTTGAGCTGGACGACTAGGGGCTCACCTTAAATAAATGATCCCCGACACATACCTACTTGTTTACTCACTCACCAACACCCCACACCAAACATGGAGTCCGAATTAACATTCGGGGAGGAAACCTATGCCGAGATCCTAAGAACTCCATCACTCTTAGCAGAAACAGTAGTAGCACAAACATTGAAGAACTCAGATGAGTGGGAGGCACTCACGGCCAAAAAGAAAGAACAGATCTGAACTGCCCTCCACGGGGCCTTCATGACAGAATATCTCAGAATAAACACCGCCCCTAGAGGCCTAGTTGTGACTAACGAACCGAGACTCTTTTTATACAACAAAGAGTTTCGTATTAACTGGTCCAGCATTGCATGGAAATGCATGAAGGACTGGTTAGTTCTAATAATCAATACGGCCAAAGCTAGCAGACGCACTACTAGTTGAAATACAACAGAGCGAAAGCCGATTGAAAACTCTTGTTCACGTTACTGTCTAAAAGAAAGAACTGGAGGAAATTAACAACGATCAGTCAGAATACCGAGAATACCTCACCCAGTCCAAAATCACGAAATTACAAAAGGATGTACAAAAATTCAATCGTGATACTGTGTATCCTTACACTACGGATGAGTATTATGACCAATCACAACAACCTAAAACAACTCGCAAACTACCCTTCAGACCTACCCCACAAAATTGGACATTCAGCTCAGGTGAAGAAAGGAGCAGCTCGGAAAGCAGTAGCGATGAAAGCACAGGAAGACAGTTCGGGAGAAAATATCAGAAACCACAACACTTGATGTACGCACCACCGACGCACCCCTTTGGATTTTGGCAACAACCCTTCTACCCCCCAGGATACGGATTTCCACAGGGACCCCAGCCTTTTTTATCCAGAGGCCGAGGCAGGGGCAGACAAAAACAAAGAAGAAACACAAGAGTCCAGTGGGAAGATCAAACACCGAGTGCAATGGGGGCAGTAACACGGAGCAGGGGGAGAGGCAACAGCCCATCAACGAGCAAAGACTAACGAATGTGGTGAACCTCAGTGACCACACAATCACGAAGGATGAGGAGTCCATTTTGTCGAAGGGCTTGGGCTTCGTTCCTACACCATTGAATGATCCCTTTCTCCTGAATACAGAACTGGCACAATTCTTCAGGAAGATTAAACTTAGAGATTTCTTCGGTGACAATGAAGAAAAAAACAGAGAGAATAACACCGGGCTCCAGAAAAAATCCACTTTTTCACCACCATCCCAGAATGTACCATGCAACATACAGGCGTTCAAACAGGCAGTCCTCAAAGAAGTCGAGAAAATCGATTTCCAAAACACAAAAGGTTTTCAAAATTTGACGAAAGGTGAAAGAAGTGCACTCCAATCCTTAAAAAACAACAGAGAACTGGTTATTAAACCAGCCAATAAGGGGGGCGCCATCGTGCTCATGAACCTTAGAATGTACCGGGAGGAATGCAACAGGCTGTTAAATGACACCAACAGCTATGAAGTGTACTACAGCGACCCTACAAGCCGACTCATGAATAAAATCAAGAGCATGGTGGATGAGGCAGTAACCAACGACTGGATCACGAGACACGAAGCCGAGTTTCTGACTAATGACAACCCTCGTACACCCAAGTTCTATACCCTCCCAAAAATCCACAAGGATGAAATGCTGCCACCAGGAAGACCAATTGTGTCCGGTATAGGATCACTTTTGGAACCCTTATCGCAATTCTGCGACTGGTTCCTCAAACCAGTTGTTCAGAAATCCCAGTCACACCTACGTGACACAAAAGATGTCCTCTGCCATCTACGGGACCTGGAGATAAACAGCACAGAAGATATATTCATAACTATGGATATTGAGGCGCTCTATACGAGTATCCCCCAAAGGCACACTCTATCTGTGGTGGAACAGATCTTACTGAACATGGAGTGGGTATTCAGTACCCCGGTACACTTCATCCTCGAATGTGCGGAAGTGGCCCGCACCAAAAATGTATTTGAATTTGAGGACACGATATACCACCAGATCAAAGGCACGTCCATGGGCAGCACATTTGCGCCAAGCATGGCGTGCCTGTATGTACATCAGTTTGAAGAGGATTTTATCTTCAACCAGAGCAATCCCTATGCAGCACAACTAAAGACCTGGAAGCACTACATAGACGACGTGCTCATCATTTGGCACGGAACAGTGGAAGAGGCAACACTGTTTACACAATGGATCAACACCAAGGATGAACACTTGAAGTTCACAAACTCTATAGATAAAGAATGTGCCATCTTTCTGGACCTGGAGATTTCGATGACCACAGAAGGGATATGTACCAAAGTACACAATAAACCAACTGACAAAAACAGTTAATTGTTGTACGAGAGCTACCACTCGAGGGCCCTACGACAAAATCTTCCGGTGGGTCAGTTCCTTCGAATACGTAGAAACTGCTCTAATATAGAAACATTCAAAGAGCAAGCTGACCAACTAGAGAAGAAATTGCTAGATCTCAATTACCCTGCAAAAATGGTGAAAAAGGCGAAGAAAAGAGCCCGGAACAACCATCGGGAAGTACTCCTGGAGACCACCAACAAAGAAAAAACAGACAGGGTAGTCTGTGTCACTACCTATACTCCGGTATCCAACCAAGTCCAGAAGATCATCAGACAGAAATGGTCTATTTTGAACAGTGCGGACAAACAATGGACACCACCTCTATTCGCGTTTAAACGAAGCAGGAGCCTACGCGATGATTTAGTCCAAGCACAGTTACAACAAAAAGAAACAACAGACCAAACCACACTCTGGAACCAATCAAGACCCTATGGACATTTTCCATGCGGGAGCTGTGTAGCATACCCACAGACGTACACAACCAAGGAAGTGGATATAGGTACAGGCAACCCCTGGTGATTAAAAGACTGCAGCAACTGCAATACTGAGGGGGTTGTATATCTACTGACATGCCCATGTGACCTCAAATACGTGGGAATGACCACAAGAAAAATAAAGACTTGTATTAACGAACATCGTAGCACTATTAGGTGTAGGAAATCCAACACCAAGCTAACCAAACACTGCCTGGAAGCAAACCATAAAGACACTGACCTAAGATGGGTGGTCCTGGAGGTCATGAACAAACACAAACCTGACATAGCGAGAGCTCTGTTTATAAGAGAGCAACGTTGGGTGTTCCGTCTACGCTCATGGGAGATTGGACTTAACGACGAAATCCCCTGGCTACAAATGGGGCGTTAAAAGCAACCATCTTGATGTAGACTCCCCTGTTCTGCCAGAACTGTGGACACTGTACTGCTCCTGGAAAATAATTATAGGAGTAACATGTACCAGAACACGACTTAGTCTAAGGGAATAAATCGGGCTACGAGGACCATTGTGCCATACCTTATGGTGCACAATCTAGGTGCGTTTATAATACAACCCTTGCTTTAACCCATTCCCCACAAACCATTTTTTGGAAGGGTATCCTGTGCCACTACCATTTCTTTTAAGTACCACACATAGAAATGAGATGCCATTCATTAAATTTGTACTTAAGAGGGACAATGTGCTCGAATACATTTTGTTTAGCCGGATACATACACGCGTTAACTGAACACGATAACGCGCATTTATACAATCAGATGTCCCTTTAATTTCAGGGATATACCATGTTTTGCCTTTGAACTTGGGCATTCACCCCCAGCACCCCTCCGAAGTACAGGTGCAAATCGTGCCTGACGTCCGGTTGTGACACCGGATACGCACGCATTCGGAAGAGGAGCCCACTTCCTGGTCAGACGCATTCATGACCAGCGGGGCCTGCCTACAATCAGGCGTATACCAGGCGATTTATGCTAAGGCCGCCTGTGACAGCGGATATACACGCGCACCAGAGCGACAACTTAGGCGCAGTTCAGGCTATTTTGTGACTTACGGATACTGGCGCACGCAGAGACACCGGAAATCACCCAGGTGGTACCAACTAGCAATGATTATATGCCCCTCCCGCCCATTCCACCAATTATTCACACTACTTATAGCGCTCGCTCCACCAGGTTCATTCATCACCGGGGAGGAGAGCTGGATACAACTAGGTGATGCAGCGGAAAGCGCACCTTGATTAAGTAAGGCAATTGTGTGAGAATGGCTGCAGGATGCATGTATAAGAGTAAATACCTTATGTTTTCTGACAAATCTTAAAACCTCTTGATACTCTAGCATGGTTTTTTGTGCTTGAATTTTCCAGTGTTTGACTACAGGGGCTTTCCCTTTATTCCCCCTCCCATGAAGCACGTAGGGTGAAGGCTGTGGGTAAGACATGGGAGTTATTTCTCCCCCTTGTTTTTCTCATGTGTGTGTTCATGTATGAGAGACACGTGTTACACACCTAACCACGCGCGCTTAAAATATGTGGAGTGGTTCCTACTTTTAAAATGAATGACCTAAATATCCTTACGGTTGTCTTGTGCATTCTTCTTTTTTCCTTCGCAGGGTACAGAGGACCCACAGGTAGTGGAGAGTGACAAAGGTCACCCCACTGTTTATTTCCTAACCACATGGTTGGTAAGAGTGGAGCCCTTTATAAAATATAAAGTTAGGTCCTGATGAATGCCATGTACCACTGTTCACACTAGGCAGAAACATGTCGACCCATTTCTATATGGCGAGGGGTTAATAACCTTCCCCATTGCGCCGTTCACTTGTTTTTAGATACCATACAGTCACCTAATCCATTAAAATTAGTGAGGTAACTGTAATGTTTTTTAATCTCACTCACTCACTTTGGGCTCCCACTTAGCTTAGAAGTGCATCCCTGTTGTCAGGTGCATGCCCGCCCTCTATCAAACCAAGTTTTTAGAGGGCGAGGACGGCCGATGATGAAGCATGACACCAGGTGGTGTGTGAGGCCAGTCCTAAACTTTTTGTGAGATGTCTACACTCACATACACATAACACCCCTGAGCACTGTTTAGGTCATTTTTAGTGGGAGCGGCCTCATTTGTGTATAATTGATCAGAACCATAACCATCAGAAGCATTAAAAACTGGGAACTGTTAAAAAGCGACTTGATTTGCCAAAGGGTTCTGATTTACTCTTGGAACCTGATTCCCATTAAACCTCGGATTCCCCATGCTCTGTTGGGGCATTGGTGCTTGGGGAACCTGCATCATTGGGGCTTGTGACATATTAGGATTCTGTGGTCTCTGCAGTGGTACATTTTGCTTTTGCATAGGATTCACATTCTATATTTGACCATCATCAGACATTGGATATGGGTTTAATCAACACTTCATTTTCAGTGGCCCAACTTATTGCAATAATGACATGGGTTGGACTGCTTCAATGTCACCAAATCCATCCATGTACTTGGGTCGATTGGAACACTACGACCTCTAGCTTGTGGAACATCACTTCCACCTTGCATCATTTGTCCTCCATCTTGGTATCCAGCACCTTGCATCACACCAACATTTCTCACGTACTGTCCATTCTACAATCCCTTCTGTGCCAACTTTGTTTGGGCCAACATAACTTTTCCTTCAGTCTTTTCTGTTTATCTCCTGTTCATCACAGCAATACTTCACATATCAAAGTATCTCATCCAAAGGCTTACTTTGCCAAAAAATAACATTCTGCTGAATATGCAGGCTAATCTTCGGACGCAATCCGAGAACAAAGGGTTACACAAATTTGCTCAGATCATCCCTTTCTAGTTTATCAACACTGCTATGTTGTCTAAACACTTGCAACAAAAGCTCATAATAAGCATGCACAGATTCCTTAGCTCATTCTGTAGTTTGATTAATCTTCAACTAGTCCATCTCCATTTGTGGGATCTTTACATTCAAAACATTAATCACCTGGTTATACTTTTCCATCCCTATAAAAGATGGTACATTTGTCCCAGCCACTCTCTGAGGTACTGGATTTGGCCGCTATATCAACACTTTATATTCAGCCCACAAATCACTATGAACCACTCTGTCGAAAAAGGCATTCAAATCCTCAAACAATACTTTTGCGTTTTCACAAATTGATCAACCTGAACTTACCACAAATCGGGACTCACTCTCAATTTTGGGAACCGATTGGTAAAAGTAGCAAGATCACCTCGACTCCAGGGCACATGCACGTATGCCCCTCCATGTACCTCTCTCAAAGGGTACATCTTAGTGGTAGTTCCCTCTGGTGATGCTGGTGGTAATTTTAGCATTCTCTCAGCTTCCTCCTCTGCCTTCGTTTTTTACCCTTTTCCTGCACCTGTCTCTTAACGTATCTAAGCGTCTCCAATTCTGTATGCAACTGACTAATTGCTTAGCATGTAAATTCATCTCAGAGTTCCTCATGATCTCAATTGCTTCATCACCTGAGTTTGAAAGCTCCTCTGCAAAGTTTTGATTCTCAAAAGATCTACAACATACTAATTTGCCAATTCTGTTAACTTATCTTGTGCTTGAGGCGCACATCTGGTTACATCTTTACTCAAATATATAAGTTAATTCTCCTAGTACTGGTCCACATACCTAAGATCAAGACTTCCTCTAGTGAGCTTCTCTGACTCTGAAGTATGTAAATTAATTGAAAAACAAAAACTGAGAAACCACACTAGAGGAAACCAGCTTATGGAAAAACAATTTTAAGGAAAGACGATTTTAAGGGAATACAAATAAATAGAAAATTAAAGTAAATATTTTAAAGGAAAGATCATTTTAGTGGTGTTGAGGGCTTTTTAGGGATCTGGTATGGGTGGGGTTTAGGATAGTGGGAGGTTGTTAGGGTTCATGGATGAGTGGAGTTTAGGGGTGGTGAGAAGTTTTTAGGTTTCAGGGATGGGTGGCGTGTATGAGGTGTTGAGGATTTTTTAAAGGTTTTATGGATGGGTGGTGTTTAGTGCTGGTGAGTGTTTTTTAAGTTCAGTGATGGGTAGAGGTTTGGGGTAGTGAAGGTGTTGTAAAGTCATCATGTGCCCTGGGCACCCCCCAACTTTTTGCTGACTGGAACTGGTGGTAACTGACTCTGACTGACCCTGGGCTCTGTCCAACCAGGCCCAGGGCCAGTGCCAAGCTGAAAGGAACACATTAGAATACAGCTAAGACACCCAACATACACTAGGGTACACTCTGGTATGGTGGGGTACCCCTGTAATTGGCATGACCTACCCCATAAGCCCCTAGTATATACTAGGGCAGGGGATTGAAACTACCTAGAAGTCCCCAGTATCCTGGGGCATGGCAGTTTAGAGGCCAGCAGCTTTTCTGCAAATGCATGGGTGCACTGCTGAAGCCAGGGGTCAGTTTAAAAGCAGCCCTGGGTGCCAGGACTGCTTTTAAAAAGCAAATTGTGCTCAAATTCGACTTTGGGATTTGGGGCACTTAAAAATGGATAACCTACAATGTTTTGGCATTTTAGGGGCCCCCACGGTCTTCCCTAGGTATCCCAGGGGTGGGGGGTCAGTTATCTATAATGTACACCCTTATAAAATGAGTTTTTATATGCCTGGGTAAAGTGAAATTTCACATTTCACTCCCCACATTGTGTTAAAGTGCTGCCCAAATTCGACTTTGAGGCTAGGAGCACAGGGAATTGAGGATCTGCAATATTTTTACAGATTCAGAACCCCTAAAGTCTCCCCTAAGTGCACAAGGGTTGGGGGTCCTGTAGAAATTAGGGAAATACTTATAAAATATGTTTTTATAAGCCCTGGTGCTAGAAAACTGGCCCAAGTCATTTTCCCCATTGCAAACCCCATGGCCCATAGGTTAACATGGTAGGAAGTTATTGATTAATAAATATTGATAGGAGAGGACTAGCCGGACCATTCAAAGACTTCCCAGAATGGTAGTAGTAAATCCAACAATATTATATTGTTGAATTTCTCCTAAAGTGTACATACAAGAAGTTATAAGACTTTCTTGTTTGTAAGTCCAAATTCAGCCTTCCACTGGTCTGCCCTGATTGGTCAGAGTTAAGGGGATTAGCCAGGCTGCGTTGAAGAGGTGATAAAGATCCCCTGGGGTTACCAACTGTCCTGGGAGGGCAGTGTGCTGGTCTATAGGAATGCCAGGCCAGGGGGTGGAGTCGTAAACCATGATCTTCAAAGGCAGAGGGGAGGCCTGGGTTTCAGTTTCACTCTGACACTCTTGACCCAGAGTCAGGGCTAGGCTTAAGGAAGGTATGTGCAGATGGTAGGGGGAGAGGCCAGGGATATAAGCTATCCAAGGGGGTGTGTTTAGCCAGCTCTTACCTCCTTGCTGGAAAATCAGCCATTATGGATTTGGAAGATTTGATGCACTCTGGGATAGAATAATGCCACACTCTGCAGGAAGGAGTCACTCAAGTGGGAGGGTACCCTACTCCTATTGGTGAAGCTTGACCTCCTGGATGACCCAGAGACTGTGGAATAAGTATCTGAGAGAGGCCCTGCCCCTCAGATCTGCTGCTTGAAACTGAAGAAAGCAAGACTGGCCCTGCTGAAACTTCTGCTGTGCAAAGACTTCTAAGGCCTGACCTCTGGAGACTGCACCACCTGAAACTACAGCTTTGTGGACTAACTGTGCTGAGTAAAAGAAGTCAAGAGTGGACTCCCTGCAAGCTACAGGTTAACAGAGCTCACCTGGACATCCCCACAAAGAATTCCCAGCCTGGAGTACCAGTGGATTTGTAAGGGATTTTGTTCAAGTGGATTGCGGAATTGAAGTTTCACACTTTCAAGGACCTTCTTGGAAATTCCAGAACCTTGGATTGTGTGTTGGATACTTTGGGACCCGCAAGCAGAACTTCAGGAAGGAGTTCTAACTGGACCCCGCTTGCTGAAGAAGGCGGCACAACACAGTGGTGAGAATTCTTCAGAACAATTTCTAAAGGTGTGTCCCTGTCACAGAAAACGAAATGACTAAAAGGGGCACTGTTGGTTTCTAAGCACTAGAAAGTGACTAATCTTTAAAAATTCATATCTCTGGTTCCCTACAGTGGATTTTTTTCGTTTTGGTGTCATTTAAAAGATAAATATATTACCTATTTTTATAAATTGGTGTTGGATTTTTATTTTGTGTTGTGTCTTAATTATTTACTGAAATGGTGTTTTTGAATGCTTGACATACCTGTCTTTGAAGTTAAGCCTGTCTGCTCGCAGCCACGTTACCAAGGGTTGAGCATAGGAATAATTTTCTAAGACCTATGCTGAGTCCTATCATGTGTTAGTGGCCTTATTGCCAGTGGCAGACCTACATTTGCCCCTACCAATAACCCACTTTCCAACATTTGGTGCTCAGCGGTGTGGATGAGGACTTGTGTTTAAAAAATACACCTTTCAGTGAATGAATTAACATTATAAAAATCCTCTAAATTGCCTTAGAACAAAACTTTTGAGTTTGATTTTTGGAATTTGGACTAAACTGTTTTTAATCCATTGTTTTGATTTTTCCAAATTGTTCTAAGTCTATTGTGCCTAGTGTTGTGACCCAAAACTAGGGTACCATGGAGTTGGACCTGGCTAAACTGTCCCAGTGTAAGTTGGCTGAGCTTAGGGAACAGTGTAGGCTTAGGGGCTGCCTGCTTCCAAGAGGTATAGGAAGGTAGGGTTGTTTCAGTTTATACAAGCCCATGACCAGGCAGCTGAGGAGAATCAAGGGGGGTAGAGGGTGTCCCCCCAACATCATCCCAGGAGAGGAGGATGATGCCTCTTCCATTATAACTAGTGTAAGCCAACAGAATCCTGATGGTGGGAGTGGGGAAGGGTCCCTTACTCAGGAACCACTACAGTCCCTTGCAGAGAGACAGCTTCAGGCTCAATTAGCTTTGATAGCTTTAGAGCAAAGGAAACTGGATTTGGCTGAGAAGAGATGGGAGAAGGAGGAAAAGAGAAATGGTGGCAGCGAAAGCAAAGAAGATGCTGAGATGTCCAGGGGTGGCAGATTGGAGCCTAAACTTCCAAAGGGTATTGTGCCCAAGTACACTGAGGGGTATGACATTGACAAATGGCTTGCAGCTTTTGAGAGGGCCCTTAAGATGAGTAGGGTCCACTCTAGGTATTGGGGTGCACTCCTGTGGGAGTTGATTCCAGTAGCTGGGAGGGATAGGCTCCTGACCCTGAAGGGAGAGGATGCAGAATCATACCAGCAGATGAAAGCCTGCTTAGTCAAGAGGTTTGGTCTGACTCCAGAGCAGTACAGGGTGAAGTTTAGGAACACCCAGAAATTGAATTCCAAGTCTTGGATAGACTTTGTGGATGTTTCAGTGAAGGCACTGGAAGGCTGGATTTGTGGTAACAAAGTGAGCACTTATGAGGGATTGTATAATTTGTTTTTGAAAGAACACATTTTGACTCATTGTGCAGAAGAGAAGTTACGCCAGTATCTAGTGGACTCTAAGCTGACAGACCCCAGAGAGTTGGGGGAATCAGCTGATGAGTGGGTGAGAACCCGGGTTTCCATTCAGCACCAGGGGGTGACCAGAAGAAAGGAGGACAGGTCCCTCCCCAGGGGAAAGCCCCGGGAAAAGAAGGTCAAAACCAGGAGTCCTCCAAAGACCCACAAAAACCTGCACAAGGAGGGGGGCCCCGAGCCAACCCAAATTCAAAGGGAGGGGTATCAGGGAAATAATGGTAGGTTCTTTGATCCCTCAAAGGTGGGTAAGTGCTTTGACTGTAACCAGCCAGGGCACAAACAGGGAGATGCTGTCTGCGCCAAGAAGCTCCCCCCTAAGGGGCCATCCACAGGGATTGCCAGTGTAAGTGTAGGGGTGGAGAGTGGTGTCCCAGAGAGGGGTAAGCAGGTGGGGCAAGCAACCTTAGTGTCCCTGGGTGGGGTGAATATTGCAACCCTTACTGCCTTACCTCCAAACATGGATAAGTACAGGCAGAGGCCTAAAGTGAATGGGACTGAGGTTGAGGCTATCAGAGACACTGGGGCGAGTGTAACTATGGTCCTGGATGAGCTGGTGCCCCCAGAGAGTTTGTTACCTGGTGAGTTTCACCAGGTGACTTATGCAGACAGCACCACCAAACTCCATCCTATGGCTGTGGTGGATTTGGAATGGGGAGGTGTGACAGGCCCTATGAAGGTAGCTGTGTCAAAGGTGCTCCCTGTCAAGTGTTTACTGGGCAATGACCTTGAAGCCTCTGCGTGGTCAGAGGTGGAGAGAGGACTCCATATAAAAATATTGGAGCTCCCTGAGTGGGTATGTGCTGTGACTAGGTCACAGACTAGCCAGAAGGGAGGGGCTGGACACTTGGACCCTGGAACAAAGGGCCAAGCATCCATGGACAAGGGTACTGGGCCTGGTGAGCCAGCCCAGGGAACTCCAGAGGTGCAGGCAGAATCTAACCCTGATGGGGAGGATCTGGCCTCGGAGGGAGGGACTCCATCCCTGCCAGAGCTGTCAGATTTGGCAGAACTGACAGGAGCCGGTGGACCCTCCAGAGAGGAGTTCAGTGAGGGACAGCGTGACTGTCCCACCCTTGAGAGCTTGAGGCGGATTGCCTCTAAGCAAGAGGAAGGGGATGACAGTGGGTCTCATAGAATCTATTGGGAAGATGGACTGCTTTATACTGAGGCCAGAAACCTCAAGGAGGGGGCCACCAGGAGGTTGGTGGTGCCCCAGAAGTACAGAGAGTTCATCCTGACTTTGGGTCATGATATCCCCATGGCAGGACATTTGGGACAGACAAAGACATGGAACCGATTGGTGAACCATTTCTACTGGCCCCATATGTCTGAAAAGGTAAAGGAGTTTTGCAGCTCCTGTGTCACCTGTCAGGCCAGTGGCAAGGCAGGGGGCAAGACAAAGGCTCCCCTAATACCACTGCCAGTGGTTGGGGTTCCTTTTGAAAGGGTGGGGATGGACATTGTTGGTCCCCTGGACCCACCCACTGCATCAGGGAATAGGTATATCTTAGTGGTAGTTGACCATGCCACTAGATACCCTGAAGCAATACCTCTTAGAACCATTGATGCTCCTGCGGTGGCTAGAGCACTGCTTGGTGTGTTCACCAGAGTGGGGTTTCCAAAAGAGGTGGTGTCCGATAGGGGCACGAACTTCCTGTCCAGCTATCTGACTGCTATGTGGGATGAGTGTGGTGTCAACTACAAGTTCACCACCCCTATCACCCACAACCAAATGGTCTTGTTGAGAGATTCAACAAAACCCTGAAGGGCATGATAAATGGGTTGTCAGAGAAACTCAGGAGGAGATGGGATGTTCTCCTCCCATGCTTACTGTTTGCCTACAGGGAGGTGCCACAGAAAGGGGTTGGTTTCAGTCCCTTTGAGTTGGTGTTTGGACACCCTGTGAGGGGGCCATTGAGCCTGCTAAGAGAGTCTTTAGAGAAGCCTCTTAAAGAAGCTAAGGACAATGTGCTTGATTATGTGCTAGGCCTGAGATCTAGAATGGCAGAGTACATGTACAAGGCAAACAGGAAACTGGAGGCCAGCCAGGAGCTCATGAAGCACTGGTATGATCAAAAGGCTACCATGCCTGAGTATACTCCAGGACAATTGGTGTGGGTGTTGGAGCCTGTGGCTCCCAGGGCCCTCCATGACAAGTGGAGTGGGCCCTATCCAATCTTAGAAAAGAAGGGTGAGGTTACCTATTTGGTTGACCTTGGCACCCCCAGGAACCCTCATAGGGTCCTGCATGTGAATAGATTGAAACCCCACCATGACAGGGCAGACATGACCATGTTACTGGTCACTGATGAGGGGGTGGAGGAGGAAACTGAGCCTGTGCCCGACCTCCTCTCCACTAATGTGCAAGATGGGTCCGTGGAGGGAGTTGTGCTCTCTCCCAAATTGACAGACCAGCAGCACAGAGACTGTAAGCAAATGCTGGAGCAGTTTGCTGGCCTGTTCTCTTTGACCCCAGGCATCACTGAGTGGTGCGTGCACCACATTGACACGGGTGACAGCCTACCTGTCAAAAATAAACTGTACAGGTTGTCTGACCATGTCAGAGCCAGCATTAAAGCTGAGGTTGCTAAGATGCTGCAACTGGGGGTAATTGAACCGTCTGAGAGTCCATGGGCCAGTCCAGTGGTGCTGGTACCCAAACCTAATCCTCAGGGGGACCCAAGGAGTTAAGGTTCTGTGTGGACTACAGAGGATTGAATGCAGTTACAAAGACTGACGCTCACCCTATACCTAGAGCTGATGAGCTCATTGACAGGTTAGGGGCTGCTAAGTACCTGAGTACTTTTGATTTGACTTCAGGTTACTGGCAGATTGCCCTCACTGATGGAGCAAAGGAGAGGTCAGCATTCTCCACACCAGAGGGACATTATCAGTTCAAGGTAATGCCCTTTGGATTAAAGAATGCACCTGCCACCTTCCAACGGTTGGTGAACAGGGTCTTGTCTGGGTTGGAACAGTTCAGTGCAGCTTACCTGGATGATATAGCTGTATACAGTTCTACCTGGGGGATCACTTAAGCCACCTAAGGGAAGTGCTTCAGGCCATGCAGCAGGCAGGCCTGACTATTAAGGCAAGCAAGTGCCAAATAGGGCAGAGTTCTGTGGTGTACCTGGGCCACCTGGTAGGTGGGGGCCATGTACAGCCTCTCCAAGCTAAAATCCAAACTATTTTGGATTGGACAGCACCTGTTACCCAGACTCAGGTCAGGGCATTCCTTGGACTGACAGGGTATTATAGAAGATTTGGTCAAAATTATGGGACCATTGTGGGGCCCCTAACAGAACTGACTTCTAAAAAGAGGCCCAAGAAGGTGATTTGGACCCCAGAGTGTCAGACGGCTTTTGACACTCTGAAAGCTGCTATGTGTTCAGCACCAGTGTTACTGGCCCCTGACTACACAAAAGAATTTGTAGTTCAGACAGATGCTTCAGAGCAAGGGATTGGGGCAGTGTTGTCACAGCTAAATGAAGGGGGCCTTGATCAGCCAGTTGCCTTTATTAGCAGGAGGCTTCTTCCCAGAGAGCAGAGGTGGAGTGCCATTGAGAGAGAGGCTTTTGCTGTGGTGTGGTCCCTGAAAAAGTTGAGACCATATTTGTTTGGGACTCACTTTCGTGTTCAAACTGACCACAGGCCTCTCAGATGGCTCATGCAGATGAGAGGGAGAATCCCAAGCTGTTAAGGTGGTCCATTTCCCTACAGGGAACGGACTTTACAGTGGAACACAGACCTGGGGTTGCCCATGCAAATGCAGATGGACTTTCCAGGTTTTTCCACTTAGCTGAGGAGGACTACCAGGGTGTAGGTTAGTAACCCCTCACCTTTCGTTTGGGGGGGCTATGTTGTAAAGTCATCCTGTGCCCTGGGCACCCCCAACTTTTGCTGACTGGAACTGGTGGTAACTGACTCTGACTGACCCTGGGCTCTGTCTAACCAGGCCCAGGGCCAGTGCCAAGCTGAAAGGAACACATTAGAATACAGTTAAGACACCCAACATACACTAGGGTACACTCTGGTATGGTGGGGTACCCCTGTAATTGGCATGACCTACCCCATAAGCCCCTAGTATATACTAGGGCAGGGGATTGAAACTACCTAGAAGTCCCCAGTATCCTGGGGCATGGCAGTTTAGAGGCCAGCAGCTTTTCTGCACATGCATGGGTGCACTGCTGAAGCCAGGGGTCAGTTTAAAAGCAGCCCTGGGTGCCAGGACTGCTTTTAAAAAGCAAATTGTGCTCAAATTCGACTTTGGGATTTGGGGCACTTAAAAATGGATAACCTACAATGTTTTGGCATTTTAGGGGCCCCCAGGGTCTTCCCTAGGTATCCCAGGGGTGGGGGGTCAGTTATCTATAATGTACACCCTTATAAAATGAGTTTTTATATGCCTGGGTAAAGTGAAATTTCACATTTCACTCCCCACATTGTGTTAAAGTGCTGCCCAAATTCGACTTTGAGGCTAGGAGCACAGGGAATTGAGGATCTGCAATATTTTTACAGATTCAGAACCCCTAAAGTCTCCCCTAAGTGCACAAGGGTTGGGGGTCCTGTAGAAAATAGGGAAATACTTATAAAATATGTTTTTATAAGCCCTGGTGCTAAAAAACTGTCCCAAGTCATTTTCCCCATTGCAAACCCCATGGCCCATAGGTTAACATGGTAGGAAGTTATTGATTAATAAATATTGATAGGAGAGGACTAGCCGGGCCATTCAAAGACTTCCCAGAATGGTAGTAGTAAATCCAACAATATTATATTGTTGAATTTCTCCTAAAGTGTACATACAAGAAGTTATAAGACTTTCTTGTTTGTAAGTCCAAATTCAGCCTTCCACTGGTCTGCCCTGATTGGTCAGAGTTAAGGGGATTAGCCAGGCTGCGTTGAAGAGGTGATAAAGATCCCCTGGGGTTACCAACTGTCCTGGGAGGGCAGTGTGCTGGTCTATAGGAATGCCAGGCCAGGGGGTGGAGTCGTAAACCATGATCTTCAAAGGCAGAGGGGAGGCCTGGGTTTCAGTTTCACTCTGACACTCTTGACCCAGAGTCAGGGCTAGGCTTAAGGAAGGTATGTGCAGATGGTAGGGGGAGAGGCCAGGGATATAAGCCATCCCAAGGGGTGTGTTTAGCCAGCTCTTACCTCCTTGCTGGAAAATCAGCCATTATGGATTTGGAAGATTTGATGCACTCTGGGATAGAATAATGCCACACTCTGCAGGAAGGAGTCACTCAAGTGGGAGGGTACCCTACTCCCATTGGTGAAGCTTGACCTCCTGGATGACCCAGAGACTGTGGAATAAGTATCTGAGAGAGGCCCTGCCCCTCAGATCTGCTGCTTGAAACTGAAGAAAGCAAGACTGGCCCTGCTGAAACTTCTGCTGTGCAAAGACTTCTAAGGCCTGACCTCTGGAGACTGCACCACTTGAAACTACAGCTTTGTGGACTAACTGTGCTGAGTAAAAGAAGTCAAGAGTGGACTCCTGCAAGCTACAGGTTAACAGAGCTCACCTGGACATCCCCACAAAGAATTCCCAGCCTGGAGTACCAGCGGATTTGTAAGGGATTTTGTTCAAGTGGATTGCGGAATTGAAGTTTCACACTTTCAAGGACCCTCTTGGAGATTCCAGAACCTTGGATTGTGTGTTGGATACTTTGGGACCCGCAAGCAGAACTTCAGGAAGGAGTTCTAACTGGACCCCGCTTGCTGAAGAAGGCGGCACAACACAGTGGTGAGAATTCTTCAGAACAATTTCTAAAGGTGTGTCCCTGTCAGAGAAAACGAAATGACTAAAAGGGGCACTGTTGGTTTCTAAGCACTAGAAAGTGACTAATCTTTAAAAATTCATATCTCTGGTTCCCTACAGTGGATTTTTTTCGTTATGAGTAATTTAAAAGATAAATATATTACCTATTTTTATAAATTGGTGTTGGATTTTTATTTTGTGTTGTGTCTTAATTATTCACTGAAATTGTGTTTTTGAATGCTTTACATACCTGTCTTTGAAGTTAAGCCTGTCTGCTCGCAGCCACGTTACCAAGGGTTGAGCATAGGAATAATTTTCTAAGACCTATGCTGAGTCCTATCATGTGTTAGTGGCCTTATTGCCAGTGGCAGACCTACATTTGCCCCTACCAATAACCCACTTTCCAACAGAAGGGTATTTAGTGTTTGGGAATGGATGGGGTTTATGGTAGTGTGGGGGTCTAAGGGTTCTGGAGTAGGTGGAGTTTTTATGTAGAAAGGATTTTTAGGGTACAGGGATGGCTCATTTTGTGGTGGTGAGGGGCTTTAGGGGTCACCAATAGTTGGTTTTCGTGGGTGGTGAGGGTTTTTTTCAGGGATCAGGGATGAGTGGAGTTTAGGGGTAGTGCAGGATTTTAAGGGATCAGGGATCAGTGGGGTTTATAGATAGAAAGGTTTTTTGGGTTCGGGAATGAGTGGAGTTTAGAGGTAGTGAAAGGGTTTTAGGTTAAGAGATAGGCAGAGTTTAGGAGTAGAAAGGGCTTTAAGGGTTCAGGAATGGGTGGAGTTTAGGGGTTAGAGATGGATGAAGTTTAGGTGTGATGAGGGGTTTTTAGGGCTCAGGGATAGGTGGAGTTTAGGGTTAGAAAGGGCTTTTAGGGTTTAATGAGTGGTGGAGATTAGGGGTAGGGAATGGTGTTGTGTATGTGTAGGGAGACATTTTTATTGCCAACTTAGGGCAAATAAGGCAAACACAAGGAGAATTGGCAGGGTATGCCCAGACGTGGGTCCCTTGCTCACTTTGCCACTGGATTCAAGCTAGCCTGGCTGATGAGGGGTGTTACCCCGAAACCGGTCCCAGAATGCTTGTTTCCAGTCCAGGGAAGACCTGGCTTGGCAGCTTGGGCTGGACTGTTCCCAGGAGGCACAGGGTCAAGACTGATTTGCATATAGCTGGGTCTGAACTGGGGTGGCGAAGTGAGCTAAAGAACAAGGATGGATCCAACCCAGATCTGTGACTGGGGGTGAGTGCCTGAAAAGTTTCAGCGCTCCGCCCATCGTCTCTCCTTGTGTTTGCTTTATTATAAGTATATTATCACACAATTATGGTAAATTATATTTTTGACAACGATATTTTTTAGCATGATCTTTTGTCAGTGATCCCAACTTGTGTGACACAGGGATATACAGTTTGCTCTGCAGACTGTCCCATTGAGTATAAGAGATGATTTTCTAATGTTGAAGTAAGCTTTTGTTAGTGAAAGCAGACTTCCAGTTTAAGGGAGAAACATAACTGGGGGAACAGAGAGCTTGGACAATAAAGTATCTCATTATTATCTGTAATTTGTCTCATGAGATGTTCAGCTTGGCCTTGGAGAACCTTTCTTTTCTCCTCACCCCACCCCATGCATTAAGTATTTCTGAGTTCATTTTTTACCAAGGACTCACAAGACGTTTAAGCTTATCTCATTACATGCTATTGGGTTCCCTAAGTTTCTATTGTTTATCTTCTGTTTATGATTTGATTTGATTTTGGGTTTTATAAAGTGCGAATAATTACCCTGAGGCGTCTCGGCCCTATGATGCTGTGATTAAACTCCTTGTCATGGTGTTCAAAGTAAATCAATGGTCTATTATCCCTCCCCTGCCCTCTCTGACTGAAAATATACCCAGACTCCCCTATTTCTCCACCCCTACAATACTTCTTTTTCAACAACAAAAAAAAAGAATACCACACTGAAGTCAATAGTGGAAGATCTACACCCTATAGGACAATGTTTTAGTAAACAATATTTATAACCCAATATTTATATCAAACAATATTTCTTCATATAATGTTCTGACATACAACCCTTCCTTCAACCATTACCCAAAACCCTTTGTACCCCATCTCACTTACATTGGTTTTATTTGCTGGTCCTCATCACTGGAATCTATTCAAAATAATATGAAGCTGCATTGAGACACATGCCTTTGAGATTGGGTTTCCTGGAATCATACAAATCTTGGCTTTATCTCCTCTAATTAAGGCTTACCTATTTATTCACATCCTTAAGTACACTTATCATCTAGAACACAAATGTGGTGGTCTGATGTTTTATCTGTTTGTCTGTGTCCACAGCCTCATTCGTGAAACACTCCAAAACTAGGGTTTACGTGTCCCCACCTGTGTCTTTCAAGGTCCCTTAGTGCCAATACATCAAAAGGCTGATGTCTCTGCCCCTGTACCAAATAATCAGGTATTTACATACATACATAATACATAGTTACGTACATGCATGCATACATACATACATACATACATACATACATACATAAATGTAGTTTTCAGTTTGTGAAAGCTAAAACCCCGACTGTTTCCTACGGGTTAATTCCATAAAAATACATAAGGTATTATCTTGCCAAAGCCTGAAAGTTCCCTATGCATGATGCGTCTTCCTTTATTTACACAGATTGATTTCCGTGGATCATACGCAGACGCTCACAGTGCTGGTGATTTTGGTAAGAACAAAACGATTTATCTATAATGGTATGTTTGTTAGCGTGTAAGACTCTTACTTACTGCCTGCATCCATTCTGAGCACTAGCCTTAGTCATTGTGTGCTGACTTCCACTCCAGACATCACATGCAAGTTGAAAGATATACAAACACTCCTACTCAAAATCAGACGCACTACCCTGCCACCACCTTTCCACCCATCCCCCAGGCATCCGGGGACAGCCTTTTCTTGAATCACTCCAGTATCAGACAATGCTCAACAGTACTACCCACAGGAGTGCCATGGTAATAAAATGTTATACAATGTCACAAAGTACAATAAAAAGTGAGTGTGTCATGAATCATTTTATAAATGGACTAAGAATATCTAGAACCATAATGTAACGTGCATTTTACAAAGCAGAAATATTCGTGAAACAGTTCACTTTTGATTCATGTGTTATGTGTTATATGCCTTAATCCACAATGCCAGCGAATAAATACTGGGGCATATTAGCAAGACCGGCGATAAAATTATCGCCGTTTTAGCGGCAGGAAACTGCCGCTAAAACAGCGATAATGGGCTTGCTAATATGCGTTATAGAATTCCAATAGAAGACCAGGTTAAATGTGCAGGACATCTAACCTGGGCTTCTATTGGAATTCTATAACGCATATTAGCAAGCGCATTATCGCCGTTTTAGCGGCAGTTTCCTGCCGCTAAAACGGCGATAATTTTATCGCCGGTCTTGCTAATATGCCCCACTGTTCTTAACCCAAATTTTGCAAAGAGTGGTTTAACGTATGGGTTTAGTTATCTCTTTAAATCCTCATACTGAGTTTTGCAGATCCTTAATTCTCAATCGGGGCATATTATCAAGCGGCAGCGATAATTATCGCTGGCCGCTGTTAGCGCGAGGAATCCTATCGCCGGCTATCGCTGGAAACTATCGCCATGCTAGCGCTGTATTAACAACGCTTAGCGCAAAGGCGATAATTTTCCAGTGATAGCGATGTTTTCCATGGAACATCGCTGGTTTTCCAGCGATGTCCCATGGAAAACGGCGATATCCTTGGTGATAGGGCCTGTGGTCTTAGTCACACAATCCACCCCCCATGTTAGGTATGCCTTAGTCAGGAATTTAGCAGAAGTTAAATTCCTGCGTTAAGCATACTTAACACAATTTAAAATATCGCTAACCCACGTTGCTAATATGGCGATACCTGGGTTAGCGATATTTCCCCATGTTGTTTTCACAGGCACGCCTCCTTTGCATCTCATTAGCGATGCGATGGGAGGCGTGCAGAAAACGGACGCTAAGTCAGCAATCACGCGCTAGCGTGTCCTTGTTAATTCGGCGATAAAATTATCGCCGCTTTTCGTCCGAAAACGGACGCTAAAGCGGCGATAATTCATTAACGCCGCCTTGATAATATGCCCCAATCATTGGGTATGTATCACAATTCCTATTAGGGTCTCTTGCTTGTCAATTCCCTGCCATAGTAATAAATGCCTCGGAATCGCATCTGCCTCTAAAAGCATTAACCAGAGGTTCAAACTCTTCCATCGATTATTGGACTCTGAGTCTTAGAAAAAAAACAGGAGAAGAACTTTCCATGATACAGATCTTAAGCATGCAAAATATTTGTGGATTCCAAATACATTCGAAGAACTGATTGAGAAACTGCAGTCAAACGTTTGACACAGCAAGGTACTCCTGACCATGTGGTCAGTCAGGGTAGAGCACAGAGGCCAATGCCAATAACACCACACCACAGACAAACTGAGGCGTTGAATTAAGTTTAGCCTGGATGCAAGAAAGCTTTGCCTCCAAGCTATAGAACATTTTCAGAATTCAATATCAACCTGGTCTAAAATTACAGGAATACCTTAGCCTCATCTGGCAAGAGAAGGTCTGACTTCTCATGGCTTAAGCCTCATATTTCAGTTGGCAGTGTCCATTTCGACACAGCCCACCCTTTCCAGTCAGTTGGCACATGTGGCAGATGACTGACATACCTGCGCCTTTCTGAGAAAGGGGCTTTTTGTTGTGCTCCCCCTCTGACCCGTAGGGAGGGGGTCAGGGTAGCTCACTCATTGGGAGTAGGTGTATCCAGCCACCTGAGCCTACAGTGAGCACCCCCAGTTGTGCTGTAAGCAAGCTAAGAGCCGGCTCTAGGGTGATGCGACCGGTGCCACCACACCAGGCGCTGACTTCAGGGGGCGCCGTGTTTGCAAGTTTATTTTGGTTTTTAATGCACCTGCTGCCACATTCCTTGCCTCCAGCAATTTTCAGGCAACAATAAAAATGTCAAGATAACTCCGGTGATTAATGTTCTTCCTGGAGAGAGATCGGAGTTTTGTCTAGTTGAGGTTTTGACTGATTATAAAATAGCTCAGAGAATTAATATGCCTGCTGCAAAGAACATGTACCATGCAGGTCACAAAGTGCATATAATGTAAATAGGTTAGTGGGTTGCTGCTTTTCTAAGAGACATCATTATGTTACTTGCAGTTCGTAAGTTAAAATCCTAACATTTAACAGTGAATTATTAACTGTCATCAAAGAACAGCATGCACACTGCAAAGAGTAGATTAGCGCATAGATTATTGATGCAAAAAGGGGTCATTTGGGTAGAAATCAATTCTTATTATTAAAGAGAACCCCCAACTATGGTGTTCCGTTTTCAATTCTGAATTTGGTCTTCTCCAGACCAAGCACTCTTTAACTATACTGCCCACCAGCATGGATGACATGTGACTCCTACACCTTGTAGTCCTCTGGCGTATGTAACATTTCCTATACACTGATTTACACATGCATGATTGATTACCTCTGTCTAATGTGTGTGTGTTGCAAGGTGCTCTGACATCCTACACTGGTATGAGTGGCGCTATTCAACTAATTAAATGTATCTGAAAGAGAGTGAGTATTGGGGCTTGAGGGGCACTGTTAAAGGGTGGGGGTGAGGGAACCCGTGGTGAAGGTGGTCAGGAAACCTTCCTGCACAAAAACAATCAAAAAAGCCTTTTTCCTCTTTCTATGTGTGCCTTCTTTATGCCTCCCCTGGGGAGGAGTATGTTTTTGGTGCTGCCTCGGATTTACGATTTCTCGTAAATCTGGGGCAGTGTCAAAAAGCAATGGATGTTGCTGAGAACACCCCCAGTAACACCCATTGCACGCCCCTTAAATGCAGAAAACTGTGTTAAAGGGAACGATATTTACAAGGCAGCATTAAACCAAAAATAGTTACTTAGTGCTGCCTCGTAAATATGGAGCAGGCTCCTGCGCCACGGAAGTCACAAAAAGTGACGTTCCGGCGGCGCAAGGTGCCTCATAAATGAGGCCCTGAGTGTTTTTATTACCTGACCATTGGCTAATGAGTTAAGTAGTGCATAATTGCGAGCCATATAATCAATTACTGAGGATTCAGTTGGCCCATATCTAGTAGGAATTGTGGGTGAGTCATCTTCAAAACGTCCATTAATAATTGTGCAACCTAATTCCCTTAATTTGGACAAGAAGAGAGACTCTCGCTGATCCACTTTCACACGGGCAGGCTAAGCGATTGATGGTATTGCCTTAAGATCTTCATGATCACTGTCTCTGAGCATATCATTGAGAGAATTTGCAAATTTAACGTTAAGATCAGTGACAAGTAGTATCCAATCTGGAGGATCCTCAATGACCTAATTTTTAATCACTTCTTCTACCTGGGGGCAGTAATGTTTAAAAGCAAACATTTCATCAGTTTAGGCTTCACATGGTTAGCAAAGGTCAACCTCAGACCCAGAATATTTCTAACCGGGACAAAGATGTGTTGGCAGTTCCACATATATTTTCTTGATAACATAATTGAGAGCCCACCACTTACATGACCCATACTATTAGGAGTCACTGGATTGTTAATCATATACAAATGTTCCATAGTAAAATTATCCTCCACAGACAAAATTTCTTGAACACAGACAACATCTGCACTTGAGTACCGCAAAAACTTAAGTTTCTCAGGATTTTTTAATAGGCCTGCTAAATTCCAAGCAAAATTGTGAAATGTGCGGCACTAAAATTGCCTTTCTGTACAGATAAGTCGGTTTCTAGAGATAATTTCCCCTGCAAACCAGGCCCAGTATTTAACATAATTTTCTGTCACAAATCTCCGCAACGCAGGCAACTTTGCACCATGGTGCAAAGGTGCTTGCGTTGGTGCACTGCAGCCCATTGTGCACCGTGCAGGGGAAAAGGACAGGAATGTGCCATATCCGATAGATATGGCGCATTCCTGCCCTTTTATTTTGCCGTAGGCCAGCACAGCAGGAAGGCCCGCATTCCTGCCCTACGGCAAAACCTCATAAATGAGGCCCTCAGTGATTATTCCATTCTTTCAGTGAGGATACAATGCGTTCATGTGAATGTTAAAAAAAGGGGAGGATAATTTAGATTCTTAGATCCATGATGTCTGTGGAGGACTTGCTGCTGGTATTCTATGATGAGATCCAGCAAGCACTTGACAATAATATCATTGAATTTTTCGAATATTAGATACAATCACCAGTCTCAGCTGCCTCATGTTGCAATAAGTGTATTCAAGAACATATGGAAAAGAACTTGACAAGATCTCAAGATATCAGGGAGCATATATTGTGTAGGGAACCGAACTATATGATTAGAAATCAATTTCTATCTCCTTGCTCAGTAATAGCGACAGAAATAAAACAGTTCAGAAGACAAACAAAGAAACTCACATCAAGACACAGGTCCAGATGTAGGACCATTGTAAATTGCGCCTCGCAATTTGCGCTCTTTTGCGAGGCACAATTTAGAATGTACTACAGTGTCAGAGACACTGATTGTGATTCCCAATGGGGTCACAAAATGCGAGGCTCATGAATATTAACGAGCCACTCGCAATTTGCGACCCCATTGGGAATGGCTGGCCCTCCCAGTGATGGTGGCCAGCTGGGCTCCGCAGACCTCCATGTCTGGGACTGCTTGTCAATAAAGCAGTTCTTTTATTTTTTTAAATGCAGCCCGTTTTCCTTAAAGGAAAACTGGATGCATTTAAAAAAAAAAAATAGAAACGTTTTTGTGGTCCCTTGGAACACCCCCTGCCCTAAATAGATATTTCAGAGCCAGTCCCATTTGCGACTGCATTACCACTCTCTTGAAGAGGGTGGGGCAATTTGCAAGTGTTTTGCGACCGCAATTGCGGTTCCAAAACATTGGTACATGGCTTGTGACTCACTATTAGGAAGGGATCGCCCCTTCTTAATAGCGAGTGGCAAAACACTATTTTGCGAGTCGCAAATAATTTGCGACTCGCAAAATAGTGTTTGTACATGGCCCTATCAGAATTAGCATGCGCAAATGGGTCGCAAACCCGTTTGCACATGCTAATTCTCGTCGTACATCTGGCCCAAAAACAACTACAAGCAGATCTGTTATGGCATAATTTAGCTAACGCTGTAGGAGAGAAAAAATACAGATCATTCTGGCAAATTATAATAAAACACTCTCAACAAACATCGAAATTGTTACCTATAGCTATACCCCAGGAAGACTGGCGTCTGTATTTAGATAGTTTACATTAATCTAACTTAAAACATAGTATACACCAAAGAGGTTTAGTCCTACTTTTAGAAAGTGCTGAAGTTGCAATTTCTCCTCCGACAGTAATACAAATTATTCGCTCATCAAGGTATTCTGGAGCAATGGTCCCGGACCAACTTTTAGTATCAGTTTTGAAGTCAAATGTGAAAGCCTGGGTCTAGATTTCAGCAACTAGTTGTCATGCACTGCTATCAAACAGTGAATATTCCCACATCTCAGACTGTGAGTGTAATTCTGTCTCTGCACAAAAAAGGTTAAAAAAGAAATTCTCAAAGCCACAGATTGCTCACATACATGCAAATCTTTCAGAGTAGATTGAAACAGAGAATGTTCAACCATGCGAACAATCAGTTTTTAGGGTCAAAGGCCTGATTATAAGTTTTGGCAGTGCAGGCAACACGCCACCACCACGCTCCTGCACCCCCAAAACTCAATGCTGCCCACCTGCCAGATTGCAAGTATTCTCTGTGGTCTGGCGGGCAGCGTGGCGGTCCCACAGCTATGCAGTTTAAAGGCTGATAGTGAGCCTTAAACTGCACTGCAGCGGGACTGTCAGTGCACATTCCTGCACAGGAAGGAATGCACCATGTCGTGGATTCCTTGCTGTACAGGAACTGGGGTGCAAAAATACAGGGGGGCACAACATGTGCCCCCCTGCATGTACCCCTGTGCACAGGGGCAAAAGAGGGCCCTATAGGGTCCCCCTTCTTTCCTCTCTGCCAGGAGTTTCATGAAGGAAGAACCTCCATGAGACCGCTGGCAGTGAGGAAAGTCGTAATATGTTTGAATGTGCCTCAGGGCACCACCAAGCATACTGCGGCCCTCAGAGCGCCGCGCCACTGCCAGGGATGGTTGCAGCGGTGGAATAGCGGTCCGGCCAACCTAGTCATGATAGGGCAGTCAGACCACCGGTGCGGGGGTGACCAACCGCCGTGCCACTGTGCAGTGGCGGCTGGTGACATTTGAAAGTGGTGAGGACGTAAAATTAGTGGTGGAGTACACTGCAGCGAGCGAACGTAGCAAGCGAGCCCGAACGACCTAAGGAGGGTCCGGGGGGGTTCTCCCCCCGAGAAAATTTTGAAAAATGAGTGGGGAAATGGTGCATTTTTAAGACTTTCGGAAGCCACTGTGCTAAACAGAAACAGGCTACTGCCTCCCCTCAAACTATCATCAGTTCCAAGGCCTCATGAATAAACCATTCTAAATTGCAATAAACCACAATTAATTTTAATAATGTTGCATAAATAGGTTGGATCAGTCTACTGCCACAATTTGGTAACACCTGGCACCAGTCCATGCTATTCCTTGACCATGAACTCGGCGCCATTGCACAAATGAAAAAAGCATATTTTATTTGCGTAGGCTCAAAAAATCTAACAAGTCATGCAGTCAGGCTCAAAGGGCTCACACAAAGCTGGTTAAGGAAGGCAATAATCATGCAGGATTGGGGCCTACGTAAAAGCAAGTGTACCAGTACCACCGGCGTAGGAACACATATGGCATCGCCATCTACTACGTCGTTCTGGTGTAACAAGTCATGCACGAAGTCAGGCTCAAACTAAGGGCTTTAGGTGTCTCCCAGCGGAACAGGTGCATAAGTGAAATAAATAGCTTCAAAGAGAGTACTAAACACAATTGTAAATTGAAGAGTAGATTTTAACTGCAAAAATAAAACAAATACCATAACTGTGACAAACTAAAAAGTAGTATGACTGTTTAACAGTTAAATGAAGAGAGCTCGAAATCCATTCACTTCAACATCTGGATGCATGCCCCAACAAGAGATCGAAGCCACCACTACAGTTTAATTCCCAAACATTTTTCATGAACAATTGTAGCCATAACTTGGCACCTCTGAATCCCTCTGGCATAATAAAGATCTAGGGGCCGATTCCGATTCGGGCAGGAAATCTCTCCGACCGAGCCGGACCCGGAGAGATTTCCGACCGAATCGGACCCTAGCAGTCCGACCGAACGAGTACGATGCGTTCGCATGCTATCGGACTCGATTCGGTCGGACTCCCATTGAAGTCAATGGGAGCCGGTCGTACAACGCGTACGCGGGCTCCCATTGACTCAATGGGTGCGAGGCGAACAAGGGCGCCCCCTACAGCGGGTATGCATCGACGCGAATCGCGCTGTAATGCACAGGTAGGGGGGACACATGGGTCCCCCCTGTGTGCGACTCGCGCGGCTACGCGTACAGAGGGGTCCGACACGGACCCCCAAAGTGCGGCTCCGACTGCTCTTTCGAGCCGTACGGCGCGAGTCGGTCGGACTGCTCGCGGCGCGCATCGTACTTACCCGGCCGGGGAACGTCTCCATTGCGCGGTGCGAGTCGTGTCCGTGCGAGTCGGTCGGAGCGGTTCGGACCCGGGAACGAGTCGGTCGGCGATTTCGCGTGCGCTCGCATCGTACTCGCTCGGCCGGACGCACGTACGAATCGGTCGGGAAAGACGGCTCCGAATCGGATCCGGTTAAGCCGAATCTGATTCGGAGCCCTACCGGCCGAGATCGGAATCGACCCCTTAGTGTTTTATTAATTTGTGGGTGCCTTTCCATCAGTGTGTACTGTCACTGGGGACGGTGGAACAGTAAAACATAGTACGCATCTGTGGGGTCTTTTAGATACCCCTATGTGCCAGGGCACATGACACAACTACAGAAACAGTGACAGTGAAGCACTATTGGGATGGCACCATCGATTGAGGGGTCTCTGGGCCCTCCGTTTCTCCTTCCAGTGGATTGCAGGGATGGGCGCGCTAAGAATGTGTCGCCTTTTGGAACGTTAAAGTTAGTGCGTCCCTCAGCGGCCTTTTTGCCAAGATGCCTGCGTCTTTACTTTGGTGGAGTCACACATACATATCATTTCCTCATTTGCATGCCACCACATGCCATGCCATTTGCATGCCACCACACCACCATGTAAGTGAAGGAATATCCACTTTGCTTTCTCCTGGACATGACTCTGTTCCCCCACAAATTCGCTTTCTGTGCCAGAAAACTTTAGTAATACAGCCCTGAGCTACTAATTAGTTCTATGGTCTTGAACACAGGGTGTTATAGCCAGAATGTTTCTTAAGCACCTATTGTTTAAAACATTGCAGCGCATTTCACTGACATTCTTCGAACATGAAACGGATGCATAAATGGATTAAAAGAACCAAGCAGAGTTGGAACAGTTCATCTTAAAAACAGAGCTAATTTTTAGACAGAAATATCCTAAACAGACATCATTTTGAAGTCATTCGGTGCTAAAGGGTGTAAATAGCTCGTGTAGAAGTGATCTAGTCATTTAGAAAGTTTTTTTTTTTTTTAAAAACGTGAGTGGTGGTCCCGGTGCTCGACATGCTGAATCAACACTCGCTCTCCTCAGTGGATAATAAGCCACCCTCACTCAGGAATCCATGGTTTAATAACGCACACTGGGCCCTTCCTCTCCTGTCCTCACACAGCACTTAGTGACCGCCGCGAGCGCACAAGAAGCATGCAAATGTTACTTTCACTCATGTCTGTTGTCACGTGGCCTGAATCACAGGAGAGAGGGGAGGTGCATTTTAAGAACCTGCCATTTTTCAATACCGCCATCATTTTTATGAATACTCTATGAGGGCTTAGTGGGTTCTCACCACCTCTGATTGAGAGTAGTGATGCACATGTCATTTTGAAATCAGCAATGCAAACGTTTGGCAATGCTTATGGGCACCTGTAAGCTCACAAAGTGAGTGAGTGCCAAGCTTCGGATCACACATTTAAGCAGTGCGGTGGTTTACGATGCATCAAGTCATCACCCATGAGTATTGCTTGACCTCGTGTTTATCTGAAGTACAGCACCTCATATATAAATGCGATAAAATATTTAATAAATGCATGGGTTGCACTTTTTGTGTGTTCAAAGTGTGTCATTGCTATATAATGCCAACATACAAACTACAGAAAAATAAGCTTTCCTTCCAACAGTGACCACAATATACAGGCAATAGTGTAAATGGAAAATAGAACATTAGCAACCAATGTAGAGCCATTACTTGGCACTAGAGAGAGAAGATCACGTGGCTGATGTAAGAAAAAGTGGGAAACGCTGTGAGGGTACAGGTGTAGGCCCGGGTGAAATATTCATTGCGGTGGGCTCACACACAAAGCTGGTTAAGGTCCACTGGAAATAATAACTTCAAAAAATGCCCGCCTGGGCCTTACCTGGGCAGGGCCGTGTCGTGACAATCAAGGCAGCCAACAACTCTGCAGTGCAATATCCTGGCACTCCGACTCGCCGACTGGATCCTGCTCCTTCCTTCCAGAATGTTCCAGACTGCAGGACACGCGCGGGAAGGGTCGAGTCTGCGCAGACTCCAATCCTCGCTTCCCGCCTGCCACAGCCACACCCCTTTCCCAACTTGTCACAGGGTGGGTCCCACCACGCCCTGTAATGAGTTGGGATTGACGTGGAGGGTTAGCGATACCGGGCATAGACATAAAACGCCCGGGGCTAACTTAGCCTCCACGCCATCAGGGGGTGGAGACTGGGCCCTGAAGCTAGGTCTTTGCCGAGCTGATGACATCACAGCCTTCAGGGCTGTGAATGTTGTCGCCCGGCAAACACTTAGGCTTCTTTGGGAGTTTGGCTGTTTAGGACCGTAAGGGGGAGCATGCATGGCAGGGGAGAGTCACGTGACGTGAGTAGCCTCAGTCAGCAAACTTGGAGTGTCGGACTGACTTTAGTTTTATTTTTTTTACCACCAGTACTGGTTTTTACTATTATTTTACTATGTTTAATAAAACCGGGTTTTGAATTTGAGCGCATGCCACCACCGCCACTTTTCATAACGAGGGCGGAGCCCCGACACCCTTGGGGATAAACCGCCACTGCCACTGTGAGCCTGGCAGTCCATGTACCACCAGACTCATAATCAGGTCCTAAATGTGTAACTACTGACAAAATAGCGGTTCTTCAAAGAATCCTTGACAAATACGTGTAACGGAAGAATCAACCTGTTTACGATGCTTTTATCAACTTTCCAACTGCTTTTGCCCGAGTGGACTTCCCCCTCTTGTAGAAAAAATTAGCATGACTAGGAATCCCTGAGACTCTTTTTGAAAAAAGTAGTGACTCTACATTCGTCAACTTGATTTAATAAAGTCCTGTTGAGAGGAGATAGGGGTTTGTCTGATTTGATTCTGATTGAGAACGGACTGAAGCAAAGATTGATATTAGCTCCCTTAAGCTAAAGCGACCTGCCTAACTATTTTCAATTATCAACTTTCCTCCTAAATTAGAAAACTTTAAGTGCCATTCTCTTTTATACATTGACAACTTGCTTTTATTTGATGTAACTTCGATTTTTCTTACAAAGAAATGTAAATGTTTTATAGGACAATACCTTGAAACTTTTTTTAGAATTAATGTGCAGAAAAGTGAAATTGTTTTTGATGCAAGTAAGAAAAATAGGTTTGATTGCTAAAACTGGACGATGACTTATTGAGTCATGAGAAAATCTAGCCCTACTTAAGTAGAATCTTATCACAAAATCGTGATGTAAAACTTCACATTGCACATGTATGTTCGAAGACTTTGAGCCGTAGTGGAGCAATAAATACTTTCTATAAAGGCATTTGGAAACGGCCCTTTAAACATCTTATAAAAATATATTTGACCAAAATTCCATTTACATTGTTTTATGGGAAAGAATATGCACCTTATAAATTGGTCTTCAGCTCAAACAACAGAGGGGAAAATCCTAAATTCATCTGTTACTGTAGCAGCTAGCATACAAATTCAGGCTCTGAATTCAGAATTCTACCTATGTTTTATTCTGTGCTGCATTAGAGCGTTGGGGTTATAATATTTTACATTCTAAAACATGATTCCTAAGATGGGTTTTATAGGAAGAACTGCTTTCTGATAAATGTGTCAAATGTTTTAAAGCAGAATTTATACAATGCTTTATCCACTCTGGAAATACCTTTTGACTATGGATTACCTTGGAGATATAGCCATTTTAGACTTGCTTTAAAAAGAATAATTCCCTTGACAAGTTTTAATCTGGAGAAATTGCATTGGCTTTCATTGAAATATTTTAATGCCATTGTAAACACATAATTGTTGCGTAATATGCAACCATACCTGTCAATGGCAACTGCTGAATAATAGCCTCAGAGTCTGGTAATATCAGAAACACAAAATCATACATTGCCATCCCCTATCCAAATCATATTATTTAATCATGTAATCTAATTTATGTGTTTCAAATTGCTGTTGTTGAAAAAAGTGAACTGTATGATGAATTAAGCAATCCACTTCATTATACACATTTTGGGTGGTTTACGGATGAGTGTGAGTCTATTGTTTGTTTTAACGGTTTAAATATGCACTTTGGTTGGGGCATGGTTATGCGATCAAAACCCATCTGGGTTGAAATGTGTCATATCTAGTGCTTTGCCTCAATGTCTGTTTTTCTAGCAGAATTTTTAAGCATAGGTTTAGCACAGTGCCTTCTACATCAAGTTAGAGAGTCTGTAAAAATGCCAAAACGCTTGGTCACTCTCTAGCTTGGCATGGATGGCACTCTGTTAATCATATGCTTAAAAACTCTGCTAGAGAAACAGACATTTGAGGTGAGCATATTCAGAGTGTCTAGACTTATACTGAGTGCTCCCTTGTGTCTGGACCAAGCTATACCTCTCTGATGAGCGCTACTAGAGCGAAACACATGTCAGCAGTTGCTTTTATTCATTCTAGCATGGAATGGATGGTATTTTACCAATCCAGAGCTGTAGTACTTTACCTGGAGTGGTAAAAGGCCTTTGTCATTTTTGAGCTTGGCATGGACGCCAACTGCTAATCCTATGCTTAAAGACTTTACTGTTAAAAAAGTTCAAAGGCTTTGTCATTCTTTAGCTTGGTGTGGATGGCACTTTGCTAATCCTAGGCTTAAAAACTTTGCTAGAGAAACAGACATTTAAGGTTAGCAGATTCAGAGGGTCAGTGGTATTTTAGGGTGATCCATATAAAGGAGCTGCTCTCCACCTAAACTTAGAAACTACCCAGAGTTTCCTGCTTCCTTTTTTAAATAATTTGTGTGGCACTCTAAGCCTGAAAGGGTATTATCTTGATACATATATGTGTACATTTTAAGCATATTACATGTATCTCTGTAGAAAGTCCAAATCCAGAATAGTTTTGAAAAGCTTTATTGCGAGCGGTACAGCAAACATTCACCAAGAGGTGACTGCAAGTACAACTAAAGAGCATCCAGTATTCCATAGGCAACATTCCTATGGAATGCAGAATGCTATACAAAGATAAACATGGTGCATGCACAGCATACATGTAGGCATACAACACATCTCCCTTATCAAACAAACATAAGCCAGAAAACAAACTATGTACAATACAAAATAAATAATAATAATAATTAGAAAAGCAATATACTTATCTAACGTAATCAGCATACTTCCTTGGGGTTTGGGGGTTCCTACTTGTTCTCTTGATGCAATGCGCTAGAGTGCCTTCACTAACTTCTGGTGTTCTGCAGTAATCCCCAACATCACCCTCTTGACCACTTTCCAAACACCTGTCCTTACACCTCACCATGAACTCTTCTTCAGTTTCATTCCTATCCACAATAACACTGTGATCAACAACTGGTCTGGTACATTTGGCAATCTTTCTAGCATTCCATACTTTGCCATCCTGAGTAATAACACAGTTTGTAAAAACGTTTTGAACCTTCGTGGCCTTTCCAAATTTGGACACCCCTTTGTTAATGAGACCTGGTTTCAAAACTCTCACCCAGTCCCCAACTACAATTCCATGTTGTTTAGTCTTCCATTTTCTATCATACCATTCCTTGGTCTTGTTCTGCTTCCTCTAACTCTTGATGCTACATCTTTAACATCACACTCTTCTCCAACTCCACTCCATCTCTCCTTAAACCACCATGTACACAAACTGGATGCAGGATTCCTACCTTTCAATAACTTGAAAGGACTAATTTATGTGCTAGTGTACGGAGTATTCAAAGAGAGAGAGGAACCCTTGGTAACCCAAAGGACTGGGGTTCAAACAAGAAATGTTTACAAACACGTCCTCTGGGAGTATTTTATATCCACACCTTACCTCACACACATGGTCAAAGTTACATGCATTCAAAGCCCAATCAAACCAGCCTCCCCAAAACTTTGAGTCTGCTACGTATTGGCACAAAAAACCTATAATTAGTGGAATGATGGTTAAAATTTTATTAAAACAATATATTTATCAAAACATAACACAATAAAAAACAATTCTATCAAAAAAAATCACTATAAAGCAATTACAATACATTCAGAATTAAACCAATTCATCATAGTTAAAAGTAATCCAAGAATATTGCACGAGAGTTTAAAAACAGACAGTAACCTTTGTCATCAATTGCCACAATCAAAAAATAGAATTTGTACACATAGGCCCTGATGCCTTTCAAGTCATACACTTCTAAGATAATGTTCATACAGATGAATTTGTGGCTACAGAAAGGTCGTCGGCGCGTTTCGAAGGTATATTCACATAGCACCTTCTTTTTCAAGACAGTCTTATTGTTACTCCCGTTCTTTTAAAAGTTCAGGCGATGATAAACAAGTCTGCCCCAGAATCATACGGACAGTATAGTCTCAAAAGCACTTCATAAGAAGTGATCCCAGTTGATCGGTTTCTTGTTTCATAGAATCTATCCCAGAATAGGGCATCTGATGCACAAAGGTTGATCGGCTCCGGTTTAAGGATCACAGCAACCGCCTCGGCCCTAATTTTGGCTTCTGTTAAAACCAATGTTCATAAGTCAATTGAATCAACTTCCTCTTGTTGTTGTGGGCAATATTAAAAAAGACCGTTTTCTTCAAACTGTTCCTCGGGAGGAACTCCTTAAATTTCTTTTCGGAGTTGAGCTTTAAGCAAATATCAAGCTCTTTCTAATTCAAAATGGAAACCGGCGGCATTTCAATACGTCCGTCCTGGTGCCGTATTGGAGTTTCTCTAGTGTGCGGAGTTACACCGTACAGCCATAACCTGTCCCTCAAAATGTTTTCCCAATCTCCACCTTGATCATGTGCCTCCGCAACATATCCCTTAAGCACACGGTTAAACCTTTCCACTTGACCTTTTTCATGTGGTTCATATAATGAAGTGGTAACATGTCTAATGTTACAATGTTTGAGAAATGCACCCATTTCCTTCGAAGTCAACTGAACACCATTGTCAGTTACAAGCGTGGAAGGACAGCCTTCACTTGTAAACAGTTCTTTCAGAAACTCAATGACCGCACTGGTGGTGGCTTATGAGACAAACTTGACTTCTGGCCACTTAAAATGATAGTCAAATAATACTCAAGCAAATCGTATATCCGCAGACAGGAAATTAAATGGTCCTGACACATTGAAAGCCACTTATTGCCATGGTAATTCTGGCCACTCAACATTCTTTAAAGGAGGCACACTTAATTTCAACATTGTTTCATTTGATGCACACATATCACACTCCCTTACTGTCCGATCTATCATCCTGTCCATACTCAGCCACAAAAAATTGATCCTTACTAACCGTTTGATGGCAGGCATACCAGGGTGCCCCTTGTGTGCCAACAGATCCCTATAGGAGGAACACATTTCCCACCTCTAAACAACGGATCACCTTCTGTTTCTAGTTCCTCCGCCACATTGTACATAGACATCATCTCAGACATCACTTCCCTTTCTTTTAGCCAACCTTCTAGAACACACGTCTTTGTCTCCTGCCACAGTTCATCTGTCCTCTCACATTCTTTTCAACATTCCTCAGAATTCTCCATATATGATGTCTTTAATACTGGCAATCATTTCATATTCTCCTCCACTTTTTGCATCACTTTGTTGACAAGGAAGATGTCACACGATGTCAGCAGTCACATTCCTCTTCCCGGGTCCATATTCAGGACTGAAGGTATATTCCTGAAGTCTGGAGACAGGTCTGGCAATCCGCACCGTGGAATTCCAACCACCCCCAGGGGATAAGATGTTCACCAACGGCTTGTGGTCGGTTCTTAGCACAAATTTACTGCTCCAAACATAGTTCCTGAAGTGTTCAACTGCCCACATGCATGCCTCTCAATGACAGTATATCTGCGCTCTGTCTCATTAAGAGTACAAGAGGCAAATTAAATGTTCCACTCATCTCTACCACACCTCTGGGATAATACACCCCCGACTCCATACAAACTTGTGTCCACCGTAATCACACACTTCTTCTTCATGCAGAACAGTTTCAACGTGGGTGCCTGCACAATATCCTGTTTTATGTTACTAAAAGCAATCTGTTGGATATCTGACCCTTCATAAGCTACATTACGTCTCAACAGTGCCTTCAAAGGCTCCATTTTGGTAGCAACATTTTCTATGAATTTGCTATAGTATTCACACATACCACCAAATGATAGCAACTGCTCCTTCTTAGTAGGAGCAGGAGTATTAACAATAGCTTCTACGTTAGATTTTTTTGGCACTACGCCGTCACCTGAAAGGGTATCACCCAGATACTACCCAGAATATTTAAACATTTTACACTTGTGCCCTTTGAGTATTAAACTATGATATTCCAACCTGTTACACACTTCAACCATGTGACATAAATGTTCCTCTTCGTTTCTAGAAAATATCAAGATGTCATCCTGAAAACATTTAGCATACTGATCAATGTCTCTGAAAATATGAAACATCACCCTTTGAAAGACGGAAGCTGTTGAAGCTAAACCGAACCGAACCCGCATTCTAGTGAACTGAAATAACCCTTGAGGAGTAATGAATGTCGTAAGATGTCTAGATTCCTCAGCTAACTCGATCTGATGATAAGCAGATCTAAAGTCTAAAGTCGAAAAGATCTTTGCACCTTCTAACATTGATGCAACCTAGTTGATGTTGGGTAAAGGATGACAATCAATTATCACATTTACATTCAACACCCTCAAATCAACACATAACCTCAATTTTTGGTCAACCTTGCTCACCAAAACAATGGGAGAATCCCATTCTGCAGATTCAATTGCCTCAATAATGCCATTACTCACCAAGTCATTAAGCATATCTCTCAATTCCCCCTCACATTTATGGGAACACCTTGTAATTTTTATTTGACTGGTATGGCATTGTCTTTCAGTTTGATCTTGTGTACAAAATCATGTAGATTTCCTAAACCGTCAGAAAAAAACTTTTTTTAAATGTTGCTTCACAAGTCTATCACCTTCACACTCTTCAACAGAAAACACTTGTTCTTGTTTCTTCTTCTCACACAATAACACAGGATCCTCACACCGTGGATTCAAAATTATGCCCAATTTCCACTGATCCCTCCAACCTAATACATTCACCCCTTTCACAGCTTCATATAATTTGACTTGCACATATCTACCCTTAAATTCCTCCTGCACACTTATAAGCCCATCCATGTTAATGGTAGAACTGTCAAAACTCACAGCAACAATGTCAGATGGTTCCAATTGCTCGAGGCGATACACATTCTCAAACTTCTCTAGACAATATTTACGAGTCACAATGGTCCAGGGAGACCCAGAATCTGCCATGAGATGTAGATCTACACCTGATACCCACACCACATAATTGGGTGATGTTTTCACTACCTTCTCCATGGAAGCTACCATAGAATCAATTCCACCTTGCTTAATGGATAACACAATGCCTTTACTGTTTTCAATCACATTCCCACATTCACACCCAGATTTATTTACTCCCGACTCGATGGCACATGAACATTTACCACTTCCTTGATTGCTGTTTAACATCTCTACACACACGTTTGGCTGTCATGCACAAGTTTGGCATGTGTGACAATTTGGCCATGTTTACATCGTGAAGGGCCAATATTGTTATCAGATCACGGGACACAGTATTGTACAAGAAAAGACAAACTTGGAAGAGATGGCACAGGTGACAATGGAAATTACACAGTTTTGCACATAATACCACATTTCCCAAAGTCAGAGTTGAAACCCTAGCCAATAGAGGACCGACACATAGAGACAAGCAAAAGTTTAGGTCTGGGCTCACTGGTCAGGCAACAGTGGTTGTTGTGACTCCTCACATTAATTTGCATCCAGCTTTACTCTTTCTTTTTCTTTGCTGTTTTCTCCCCTGTTAAGTACCCTTGGTTTAATTGTTCCCTCTCTGTTGTGTCTTAATGTACTCTTGGTTCCTCTTTTGTTGTATGTATATTTCCCATCCCATCTCCTTCCTTCCTGGTGCTGTAGTGGTCTTAATCTTCAGTTTTTGTGTTGGTTTTGTGGCATCCCTCAGTGCGGACTTCCTAGTAATTTGTGTTCTCTCACCAATGTGTGGAGACCTAGGGCCTCATTTATATCTTGGAGGATGGACTGCCATTCCTCCATCCCCATGATGGAGGGTCACCTGCCAAATTTATAAATGGCCACCAAGCAGGCGGTCATTTAAAACGCATTGGCATAAACTGCCATCACGGTGGTTCCTGTCAATGCTATCTGCTGTTTGGTGCAGGGCTGCATCAGCGTTAGGCAACCCTTTACCACACAGTATTCCTTTTTAATTTTCAAAAAGAAACTCCAAAAACGGGATTTTTTTTTGAAAATAAAAAAAGTAATGCTCTCCTCTCCTTGGGAGTCAGCTCCCATGGCAGGGGAGCATTATTTGGTTTTTATTGTCCTTCACCTCCAAAGTTTGCCAGGTGGTGACGGACAGCAAAAATTGCTACATGTCTGCCCATCCTGATTTGGCAGGCAGGCATGTAGCCATTTCTCTGACAGCCCTTACTGTGTCAGGCCGTTGGAGAGGTTTGGCTATGGTGGTGATGGAGTGGTCACCACCGTAGCCAAACCGAAGGTCCGGTCGCATTTAAATCGGGTGGGTGGACCTTTATGATGGCAGTATATGTACTCCATTGTTGTTGTGACAGAGTATACAGACCGCCAACTTGTAAATGAGGCCCCTAATCTTAATACGTTTGACTTGAGGCACTGTCCCTAGAAATCCATCTTCCAGCTACCAACCTGCAGGAGTTCTCTTCTCTTTCTCAATTACGTCATCCCCTTTTCTCCTCAGCATGGGTCTTCATTACCATCCTTGACATTGATCCAGCGCAGCTAATATAATTTTCTCCTTAGGACACTAATCCAGGTAATAAACATTTATGCAACCTATTGTCCATTAAACCTTATGTCGGTGGGGCCCATAACACCGCATAACATACATTCATTCAATCACTGGATTTCACGCTAAGGAGAATGTGCTGCTGGACGTACGGGATACCTTGTTAAATTTGACAGAATAATAATTCATACATTATATGCATTAACCTTTGATCCTGTTGGTTCTAAACATCAAGGTACTCCGCTCTTTGGTCGATGGACCAACTAGTAGAATAAGTTGATGGTGATTAAGACCAGCTCAATCACGATTAAAACCTTTAACATTATAAATCATAAATGAACTAAAGAACCACAGACTCATTTTAAGTTAGAATATATTTGTATCTAAATTCTCAATCGAATAGGTGAAATTCTTTATTTATCAAGCACATTTAATATATCAATAATCATTTAAGAAAAGTTTAATGAAGAATGGAAAATTATGCATTACCCATGGTCATAGGATGCTGACAGGAATGGTTCACCATAAGAAGATAAACCGCAGATCACAGAATAGAACTCCCAAACTGACTGACCTCCTCGGACGCACCTCCCGGGTAGAATTCCCGCAACGATCTCGTTCCTTCCCCAGTCAAGTTCAAAGTCCAAAAATGACAGAGTCTTTCGCAGTATCGAGGTGGAAAAATGAAAATAAAGAAGCGGTATGGCAGGAAAAACACCAACAGCAGCAGCAGCATCAACAGCAGCGACCCACCCCACATAAGAGCAGACTCTCTAAAACCCTATTTTCTAGCTTACTACACAAAAAGTTGCAATTCTTAGGGGCAAGAATCACGCTAATTGGTCCATTTGAGGGGTGGTGATGGTCACCTCATCGCCCTCCTTGTTCAAACTGGTTTAGGGACAGTAAAACATACAATGAGTCTCATGACCTTGGGGTCAAAAGCAGTCCAACTTGTTCATTCATTTTGTTGCGATCTTGATGGTCACAATTTGGTTCGTCCATTGTCACTCGGTTCTTTCCCATCCATTCCCACGAATACATGCTGAATCTTTTTGGCACACTCTTTATTGTAGGTCAGTTCAACCTTGACATCTCTCACTCCGGGCACAGGCCGCATTCACGTGACTTGATTTTTTTTATTGCTTCTGCGCAGAGGCCATCTTTGCTGTTTCACGTGATCTCATCCTCTCCAGCAGCCATTTTCGAAGCATGGCCTAACAGGCCCGAACGAACTATCATAAGAACAAACACAACCACAATTAAAACAGAGAAAATAAGCCTTTCTGTTTACCACCCGCCATTCTAAAGACCCGTGTTAGGTGTTACCTAGCAGAAGTGATATTTAAAGCCATTTTACTTACCATCTGCATTCTTTGCCACAATACAAATCTACTAGGTAACATAAATCACGCAAATTCACCCTAATTAGTACGTAATCATAATACTAAAGTTAATTAACTTCATATTTGTAAATAGATTAGATTTTGCACAGATCTGCATGTTACCCATATATAGTGTTTACTAAAAAGTGTGCATGTGTTGGTTAGTACATGCATTTTTCAAACAGTTAGTATTATTAAATTATTAAGAGGTCATTAATTTCCAAGGGGTACAAAATTATTTTGTTTACCCTGCTCCATCAATTCCCCCCTTTGGTGATTTTTAACTTCACCACAGCCTATCCCTACAATTTATCAGATAAATGTTTCTTGTCCACTTGCTTTTTGTTAGTTATACAACTGTGTTTTTCTCATCTTGTCTTTTAGACCGTTTGTTCATGTTCTCTTTTAACTCTTCCAATTCTATCTCTCCCATCTCCCGTTCTCTTTCTTTATTTTTCTCATTTTCTCTTTTTACTCTATTTTGTCTTTTTCTTCTTTTAATACACACATATGCTAATCTCAATAATAGCATTACTATTATTATTACTGTGACTGGTATTAGTATTTTCCCAATAAGAGAACTACCTATTTCTGTGAACCATTTCTTCATTGAGGAAAAACTCTTACCAAGTCTCTCCCAAACACCTTCAACCTCTAGTGGGGCAATTTCTTTGTGCAAATCAGTAATGTTCTTTATATACTTCTGTATATTCTCACTTTTGTCTGGAATGTAAGTGCAACAATGTTGTACCTTCAGCATTCCACAGACTCCACCCTCTTTTGCCAAAAGAATGTCAAGGGCAAGTCGATTTTGCATTACCATAGCTCTCCTGGCAACCATTTCGGTATTTACCATCAAGAACCCTCCAGCAGTATTCGTTGATAAACGATCTACTACTGTAGACAATTTCCGAATCTTGTATGCATTCAAAGATATACCCACTGCTGGTATCAATGCTCCAAAAATATCACCTACTATTTCTGAGAAGCTTTCCCTCTTCCTACGTGTTAATGTTTTACCTATCTCGTGTATTCCTTTTGTTCCTCTTTCCACGTGAAAATCTTTGGAAAGACCAGGCCTAGATAACATGTTCCGTACCAATGGTCCGGCAACCTATAATAAGCTCTATTTCCGCAAATATAATAGATCCCTGGAAATACTGGATCTTTTCCTCCTTTAAATCCCCATCCCCCTAGAATTTTGTATGTATCTCGGCACTCACTAGAACCCACGAAATAGTTATCATACATAGTGTTACTTCTACTAATACACAATTTTCCCTGTTGGGGCCAATCCAGAACCATAGCTGCATTTGTTTCACCTTTGTCGTAATTTCTCTCTTCAAACGCCCAAGGTGGGGTTTTTGTCTTTTCTCCTGCTACCTTTCTTTGAAACTTAACTCTTCTGTCCTCTACCATGTCCAAGAAAATCTTTTCTTCTTTCTTTAACTCACAAGTAAGATTGTGTCTAAATGTATACTCTAATGTTAATTCTTTACTTTCTAAGAAAAACTCTCCAAAAACCTTTGCAACTTTTACCTTATTTAATTCTGCGATTACGGGAACTTTAGCAAAAACAGCATCTATGTCAGTGTAGTAATATTTTAATCTACCTGTTTTATAAAATAGGCTAGCTAAAACGCTACAAGTTATCCCATACGTCAAAGGAAGGTGATGATATGTCACACCTTCTGTGACAGACGCAGGTAACTGCATTCAGACATAGCAATGTCTCACATCCATTGTCTCCACATATTCGTATAACAGTTTCCGTGAAGACATTCTTGGAGAAATCAGTTATTGACTTATCCCTATGAAAATCAGTACTATCTACTAATGCTGCAGTGTTCTTTATGTTAGCTTTTTTGTCATTATTCGTGTCATTCACTATTACAGATGTATTTTCTACAACTAACCTAAGTGGAATTATTATTGCTAAAATAAACCAGATAAGCATTAGCAAACTTGTACAATAGAAACACATTCTACACCATCTACGTAAAAACTCACATCTGGATCTTCTATTCTCAGTGTCTACCATGTTGTAATAATATTTAGCTATATATATATATATGTACAGAAATGTGTTTCCACACCTCAGAATGACTTTTCAGCCACTCTACCCCTTAATCAGTCTCTTTTGGTGATCTCTTCAGTTCTTTTCAGAACCTTTTCTTGTCTTTTCAGTTTAGGTGTCCAGTCCGGTTTTCTTTCTTTGTCTTTCAGGTTTGATGCAATTCACTCTCACCCATTTGTTCACAGTCTTTGTCTGGGATTTCGTGACTGCTATCCACTTCTTTAATGTCGGTCAATGCTATGTATAGCCATTCAGGTGACTTATATTTCAAGTTAGGTCTCTTCACTCTTTTTGGTCTCTGTAACTGTCTTTCACTCAGTTTTCTTTGTCCTTTCTGACTTGTTATTTCATTTACTTGTTCCACATTATCTTTGTTCAAATTTATTATTTTATATCTCAGTCTTTTAATTTCGTTGTGCCAATTGTCTCCTTTTCTTGGCCTTTTCAGTTCGTTTTCTTTTTCTTCTCGTTCTGTTCTCCAAGTTCTCTTTCTTGGTCCTATTCTTTGCTTTCTTTCTTCTTCACTTTCTTCAGATTCTGTCTCAGACCTCACTTCACTTCCTCTAACTTTGAACTTTATGATCTCAGTTTCTTTGTCTGAATCCGAATCTTCTTGTGACTCTTCTGTTTGAAAATTTGATTCTAACCCTCCTCGTTTGTCTTCCGCACTTTCCCCAATCTTTCTGTCTGAATCTAAATTTCCCTGTGTTTCTTCTGTTTGTAGTTCTGACCCTACTACTCCTCGTTTTTCTTCTGCACTTTCCCCAATCTCTCTATCTGAATCTATATTTTCTTCAGTTACCTCAACGATCTCTGGAGGAATTTTCCCAAAACTTGTACTTGGCTGTTCACTGTCGCTGTCTCTTGGTTCGGTTTCTCCGGTTTCAATATCAGTTCTTTTGTTTCCTGATTTTTCCTTTTGCCTTTCACCAGATTCAGGTTGGTCTGTTTCAGATGCCGAACTAGTATCCGATATTTCCAGATGTCGACTTACAGGTCGAGCTTCAAGATATGTAACTCTGATTGTTTCAGTTTCTTCTTCAGTTGTCAAACTGGTACCTGATTCTTCCAGATATCGACTTACAGGTCGAGCTTCAAGATCTGGAACTCTGTTTGTTTAAGCTTCTGCTTCAGATGCTGAGCTGGTATCTGATATTTCCAGATGTCGACTTACAGGTCAAGCTTCAGGATCTGGAACTCTGATGGTATGACTGGCATGAACCCAATTTTTCACACCTGCACACTTTACAGCAGTTGTTGTCACCAGGATCACTTGACGTGGCTTATCCCAGCGAGGAACCAAGCAGTTTCTTCTTCTGTGGACTTTAATGCGGACCCAGTCTCCTGGACTCAAATCATGAGCTGGTTTTCTTTCAAGAGTGGTCGCATCCGGTCCAACCTGATGAAACACAGAATGCACCACATCAGCCAATCCTTTGCAATAGTCCAATACGAGATCATCAGTTATAGTCAGCAGTTTGTTGACAGGTACATGTGCTTGTCTCATTGCTTGTCCCATGATTAATTCATGAGGACTCATACCTGTTTTTCTGTCAGGTATGCTTCTGATGCTCATCTCACCAATGGCAGGGCATCGGGCCATTTGAGTCCTGTGGCTTGACACATTTTCCCTAACCTATTCTTTATTGTTCCATTTACTTGCTCTACCGCTCCAGAACCCTCTGGTCTGTAGGCACAGTGCAGTTTTTGTTGAATGTCAAGTGCTTCACATATCAGTTGGATTATTTCATTCTGGAAATGTGTTCCTCTATCTGTTTCGATCGTTACTGGAAAGCCATATCTAGGAATGAATTCTCTCAGTAGGAGCTTAGCCATAGTAACTCCATCATTCCTTCTTGTCGGATAGGCTTCCATCCAACGAGAAAACAAACAAACCACCACAAGGACATATCTCAATCTATTGCTTGGGGGCATTTCAATAAAATCTAGTTGCATTCTGGTAAAAGGACCTCCTTCACATCCTATTGTTCCCAAACTCACTACAGTCTTCCTTCCAGGATTTATTTGTTGGCATGTAAGACATCTTTGACAAAGGCTTTCAGCTATAGCCCTAAATTTTGGGTTGTACCAGGTCTGTCTGAAAAGTCTGATCATGGCATCCCTACCAATGTGTACCTGCCCTTGGTACATCCGTGCCATATTAGAGATCATGCTATCAGGCATAACTGGTCTTTCATCTCTATAAACCCAGACTTCATCTTCCTCTCTTTGTCTGCAGCCTGCTTTTATCCAACCATCTTTCTCCTCTTCATCTGCTTCTTCCTGCAATTGTTTTACCTCATCCCAGGTTTCAACTGTGTTAGTAAACAGCAAGGGACATGAAACATTCTCTTTTTCCCTTCTCCTATTCAGTGAGACCATGTTTCTGGCACAATATTGAGCTATTTCATCAGCGAATTTGTTACCCACTGCAATATAATCGGTTCCATTTTTGTGTGCAGCGCATTTTACCACTGCAATCTGTTTAGGTAGCTGTATTGCCTCAAGCAATTTCTTCACAAACTCACCATTCCTAATAGGAGATCCTGCAGAAGTCAGGAAACCCCTCTGGGACCAGATCTGTCCAAAATCGTGGACCACTCCGAAGCCATACTGGCTATCCGTGATCACTGTAATTCGGAAGTTCTTTCCCAGTTTGCATGCTCGAATCAGAACAATCAGTTCAGCCACTTGGGCTGAACGTATTCCTCTCAAACAGGATACTTCCATTATGGTTGCCACCGTACACACAGCATACGCAGCGCTTAAAACTCCTTCACTTGTTCTCAGGCATGATCCGTCCACAAACATCACATAATCTGATTCTTTTAAGGGTTCATCTCTAATATCTGGGCGAGTCTTTGTGCAAAATTCAAGCACATCCAAACACTTATGATCAACATCATCTTTGACGTCTACATTTACTTCATCTGGCAATGAAGTTGAGGGATTCACACTCGTGCATCTTACAATGGTTACATTGTCTGCACCCAAAATCACTTTTTCATACCTAGTCAGCCGACTATGTGTCATGAATTGGGTTTTTGTTCGAGTCAGAAGGATTTCAACGGAGTGTGGGACATATACTCTCAGAGGATATCCCATCACAATGCCGTCGCTCTGTTCCAGACTCACACAAGTAGCAGCTACTGCTTTCAGACATCCAGGCAACGCCTTTGCTTCCGGGTCTAGGACAGCTGAAAAATAGGCGATTGGTCTTTTCATTTTTCCATGCCTTTGCACTAATACTGAAAGTGCACATCCGTCTCTCTCACTACAATGCAGCTCAAATTATTTTTCATATCAGGCATTCCCAATGCTGGTGCCTCACACAAACTTGTTTTCAGTTCCTTGAAAGCCTTCATTTCCTCCTCATCCAACTCAATCGGATCTTTGACATCCCTCTTTGTCAATCGCTGTAAAGGTTTCGCAATTAATGAAAATCCACTTATCCACTGTCGACAATAACCAACCATTCCAAGAAACATTCTCACCTCTCTCTGCGTCATTGGGGCTCTCATTCCTTGGATAATCCTTATTCTTTCTGTCGTCACCTTTCGCATCCCTTTCTCAATCTTATGACCTAGATACTGTACCTCCTGTTGACAAAATTGCAGTTTTGACGGAGACACCTTGTGTCCTCCTTCTGCCAAATGATTTAATAAAGCAATTGTGTCCATAACACATGCTTCTTTGGTCTTTGATGCCACCAATAGGTCATCAATATACTGGACCATCACAGATTTTTCAGGCATTTTTAAATCTTCCAATGATTTCTTTAGGATCTGATTAAAGATTGAGGGGCTTTCAGTATACCCTTGAGGAATTCGGCACCATGCCAAAATACGCTCTCCGAACCGGAACGCAAATAATGGCTGGCTGTCAGGGTGCAATGGAATAGAAAAGAATGCATGGCACAAATCAATAACTGTGTACCATTCTGCATCATGTGGAATCTGATAGAGTATTACAGCGGGGTTTGGCACAATTGGGCAGCAAGGAATAACAATCTTATTTACCTTTCTCAAGTCTTGCACTATCCTATATGTTCCATTCGGCTTTTTCAATCCCATTATAGGAGAATTACATGGTATACTCATTATTTCTCTCAAAATTCCTTGTTCAATCATCTTATTAACTACAGGTGTTATTCTTTCAATAATTTCTGGCGTTAACTTGTACTGTGGGGTATTTGGGTAATTTGTTCCTTCCCTTACAGTAATTTTTACAGGATCAACTCCTCTCATTAATCCAATATCTTCGCCTGTGAAATCCCATACATCAGACCTGACTATTCCTTTCAATTCAATAGGGATTTTCTCTGCATCAAACACAGGAAACATGTCATTCACTCCTGGTTCTAGTTCTGCCATTGTCATTTTATACAGGGCATCCTCATCTGGTGTCTGGAAAGCAATACCATCTGGGGTACAGTAGATGGTGCAATTCATTTTACAAAGTAGATCGCGTCCTAACAAATTTACAGGACTGCAATCACAAACCACAAAACGATGCATCTCTTTGAATGGTCCAACTTTCACCTCTACTGGTTTTGTAAGAGGGGTTTTAATCTGCCTGTTTGAAACACCTACAACTTGGATATATTCTCCTGAGAAAGGAAGGTTTGGAATTTCCACTGATCTAACAGTAGAACGGGTAGCTCCAGTGTCCACAAGGAATGTAACATTTACACCATTCACTTTTCCATCCACAAATGGACCTGACTGATCTACCTCTAGAGTTGCGCCAAGCACGCACTCTTCTTCCTCTCCTAGGCACCGTCATAAGCTTTCATCCGATTCATTTCCATCCTGCCGTAACCAATACTGCGACACTGCAGCTGCGCGTGGCAATTTTGTTACCTGCTCTCCTCCGTAGAATCCTGCCTCTGTACTGTATCTCTGAGGATTTACACTCTTTAGAAGAGGTGGTTGCAGCACCTGACACTGTTGAGTAACTACCTGCGGCTGTTGCAGCTGCTGGTAACTCACCTCATTCTGCACCTGTGGATTTAATGGTTGATTTTCTGTATTAGCCTTTGGAGGAAATTTACACTCGTTTTTCCAATGTCCTAATTTTCCGCAATTGTGACATGGCCATTTCTTTTTGGCCTCTTCTATACTCATTTGACCTTTTCCTTTACCTATATTTGGTTTGGATTTAGTTTGCCCTGCATCACTAGACTGATTATTCATCTGAGCTTCTTGTTTTCCTGCAACCTTTACTTGTGCCCACATCGCCTTTTCTTTAAGTTTACGCTGTCTACACTCAATATCGTCACTACAATATTTTGCATACCTTAATACTTCATCTACAGTGCTATTCTGCCAGCACAACATATGCTGCTTAATCATTTCACTTATTTCAGGTTTCAAGCCATATACAAATCTATACACAAAATGACTCATGTCCTTTTCACTCAAATTCTCATAACCACTATACTGTTTAAAGACCAAAAGCAGTCTCTCATAGTAGGCATGTACAGATTCCTTTCTCTCCTGAGTTGTTCTATCAATCTTTACCCAGTCCGTTTCTTCTGGTGGGATTTTATTTTTCAGAAACGTGATGGCTTGTTCATATTTTCTCATTACTTCTGAACCTGGGGCTCCAGTTTTTGCATCTCTAGGATATTCTTCCTTTGGCCAGTCAATTTTAATCTTACATTCTGTCCATAAATCTGCTGGTACAACAATTTCAAACAATCCATCCAAATCTTCCCACAACACCTTTGAAACCTTTACAAACCTTTCTACCTGTTTATAACATTCTACGGGTTTCTCTCTCAATCTTGGAAAGTCATTTGTAAATGACAATATATCTTGTCTGGACCATGGGACATGTACATAGCTTCCTCCTGGAGTTTCCCTCATTGGATATTCCATTACTATCGCTTCTTTCTCCTTTACCGGAAAAGCCAATGAAGCTTTATCGGTCGTTCCCTCCTTTCTTCTTAGCCACCTGCTTCTCCACCTGTCCACATCTCCCCATTTCCTCAACAACACAATCAGTTCCTTTATCTGTGTTAATCGTCCTGAAGTGTTCAGATTTTCTATATCCTTTTCACTAAAGTCTACCCTGTACGGTTTCTGCAATCCTCTGATTTTTCCAAACTCTACTCCTAGTTCATTCGCTGTTTCTTCCAATTTTTCATGCAAGTTCCTAGCTCTCCAAGTAACGCTTTTACACATGAACATTAACTCATCATCTTGGTAGGACTTCAATCAATCTGTACCAATAGTCCCTAGAATCAACTCTTCCATATCTATTTTTAATCTGATCACATCCAAAGGTTGTGGTTCAGCATCTTTCTTCTGTAAGTTCCTCACCTACTCATTTAATTCTTCTGCAGTCGGACCCACAGGGGTATTATTTATCTCTGCCCAATTTGCACTTCTCTCTGGGGTCTCAGTTTGCTGACTCGGTTCCCATAGGAATCCTATTTATCTGACTCTCATTAATTGTCAAATTTGTAGGTGGACTCGACCTACATGAACCAACAGAATCTCTTGTCTCTCTATTTTCTGGAATTATCCCTTCTCTCACTCTTTGCATACTAGAGTTCAATGGAATTGTCAGGGAATGCTCATCTATTCTTTGATTTTCGAATACCGGAATTACTGGCCCTATCGTCACTGGCACAGTCACAGCTGCCATATTCTTTGTTAGTTCTCTTATCTTTTCAGTCAATTCTCTTGTGGTTCTGGCTAATTCAGCTGTATTACCATTATCGTGCTTCACATTCTGTGTAGTTTCTAATTTATCAAAGGACCTATTTATTTCATAATTTCGTTCAGGGCTTTGATTTCTTACAGTTTCCATTGGCGGTGCATTTGGAGTCACCGCCGCAGAATTCTGTTGATATGGAGGGGGTCTTTTATTTAAAATGTCCTCCAGCAACTCATCCTCTGTGTCGCTAACTCCATACCCATATCTCTCTGTTACTGCATGCTTCTTTTTCTCCGTACACTTTCTCCCTGTAACCTCTTCAACTGTTCTGACAGGAAACAAACCATCCGTCATGTTAGCATACCTCCATCGTCTTATCCTGTCTTCATGATTCAATCCCCATACTCTTCCATGGACTAAACTATAATTCTTTGCACCTCTGTGTCTTTCCATTTCATACATCTCATCTTCCCATTCACCTAACGCTTCGAACTGTGTTGGTCTAGGTCTCAGTTCAAGTTTCATCATCTTTTCTCTCAAATTTCGAAGTACAGCTGTGCTAAACGAACCATTTTCTGGAAATGCCAATACTCCATTGCTTTGGGTATATTTTGCCCAATTTTCCAACCAAATACAAGTATGATAGCCATATTTCAACATCATATGAGAGGCTGGCGTTTTCGGCGGAGGAAATACTTCTCCTTCCCTAGTCACAACCTTCTTGTCTTTCTTGAAAAAGTTTTTAATCTTCGCAAACCATGACGGTTTCTCTCTACCATACTCATAATAAGCCATGTTGCACTGTTCTTTTTCTCAAAACAAATACACGAAAATTCTTCACCACTCTGTTCTTTCTACTGCTCGGCTATTCGGACCTATCCCAGCACGTCTCACACCAACGCACCAATCCGAAAACTTTACGTCACTCTCTCACTAACCTATCCCAGCGCATCTTTACACTAACGCACCAATCAAGAAGCTCTTTGCTCTCCCACAACTGGCCAATAACAGCGCGGTCTCTGTTGACGTCAGTTCTACTCCTGTCTTTACTGACCCCTCCTTTACAAAAATTATCGGCGGTTTTCTTACCTTTTCTTCTCAACAAAATTTATTAGTTACGACGTAAAACACATTACCATTGTCTGTTTCGCTAAACAAAAGAAAATAGTTTGCTCTAACTTACAAAAATACTGTTTCGTTCGATAAGTGTAGCACTTCTCTCTACCTTACCCTTCTCTCAAGCAAGGGTTGAACCCGTTTCTCTGGGGATGAAACACATGTGGAGACAACACTGCTCCTGAGAATTAAGGCCAGAGTTTCACAAGAAAACCTGTTGCTATTTCACTCAAACGCATTTTCATACATGAAATGTCCCTAACATAACACAATCCTGTGTTATCACCAATTTGAAAATCAGACAATGCACAATTCCGTGTGACTTCTCTTGCCACACGTGTCCACTTCCTACTTCCTGGAAGCTTCAAAATTTCGACTTACACATAACATAATACAACTCGGCATAAAGTGTTAGACATGAAAGATCAATAAATCAGTAATCAATAATCACCAAACTAATCTATAGAAACCATAACTCTGCTACCAAGAAATCTGATCCAGCGCGGCTAATATCATTTTCTCCTTAGGACACTAATCCAGGTAATAAACATTTATGCAACCTATTGTCTATTAAACCTTATGTCGGAGGGGCCCATAACACTGCATAACATACATTCATTCAATCACTGGATTTCACGCTAAGGAGAATGTGCTGCTGGACGAACGGGATACCTTGTTAAATTTGACAGAATAATAATTCATACATTATATGCATTAACCTTTGAGCCTGTCGGTTCTAAACATCAAGGTACTCCGCTCTTTGGTCGATGGACCAACTAGTAGAATAAGTTGATGGTGATTAAGACCAGCTCAATCACGATTAAAACCTTTAACATTATAAATCATAAATGAACTAAAGAACCACAGACTCATTTTAAGTTAGAATATATTTTTATCTAAATTCTCAATCGAATAGGTGAAATTCTTTATTTATCAAGCACATTTAATATATCAATAATCATTTAAGAAAAGTTTAATGAAGAATGGAAAATTATGCATTACCCATGGTCATAGGATGCTGACAGGAATGGTTCACCATAAGAAGATAAACCGCAGATCACAGAATAGAACTCCCAAACTGACTGACTGTCCCACCAACCTCCTCGGACGCACCTCCCGGGTAGACTTACCGCAACGATCTCGTTCCTTCCCCAGTCAAGTTCAAAGTCCAAAAATGACAGAGTCTTTCGCAGTATCGAGGTGGAAAATGAAAATAAAGAAGCAGTATGGCAGGAAAAACACCAACAGCAGCAGCAGCATCAACAGCAGCGACCCACCCCACATAAGAGCAGACTCTCTTATACCCTATTTTCTAGCTTACTACACAAAAAGTTCCAATTCTTAGGGGCAAGAATCACGCTAATTGGTCCACTGGAGGGGTGGTGATGGTCACCTCATCGCCCTCCTTGTTCAAACTGGTTTAGGGACAGTAAAACATACAATGAGTCTCATGTCTCTGGGGTCAAAAGCAGTCCAACTTGTCCATTCATTTTGTAGCGATCTTGATGGTCACAATTTGGTTCGTCCATTGTCACTCGGTTCTTTCCCATCCATTCCCACGAATACATGCTGAATCTTTTTGGCACACTCTTTATTGTAGGTCAGTTCAACCTTGACATCTCTCACTCCGGGCACAGGCCGCATTCAGGTGACTTGATTTTCTTTATTGCTTCTGCGCAGAGGCCATCTTTGCCGTTTCACGTGATCTCATCCTCTCCAGAAGGCATTTTCGAAGCATGGCCTAACAGGTCCGAACGAACTATCATAAGAACAAACACAACCACAATTAAAACAGAGAAAATAAGCCTTTCTGTTTACCACCCGCCATTCTAAAGACCCGTGTTAGGTGTTACCTAGCAGAAGCGACATTTAAAGTCATTTTACTTACCATCTGCATTCTTTGCCACAATACAAATCTACTACGTAACATAAATCATGCAATTTCACCCTAATTAGTACGTAATCATAATACTAAAGTTAATTAACTTCATATTTGTAAATAGATTAGATTTTTCACAAATCTGCATGTTACCCATATATAGGGGCCGATTCCGATTCGTGTCGGTAATTTCTCCGACCGAGCCGGCCTCGGAGAGATTTCCGACCGAATCGGACCCGTGCAGTCCGACCGAACGAGTCCGATGCATTCGTATGCCACCGGACACGAGTCGGTCGGACTCCCATTGAACTCAATGGGAGCCGGTCGTACAACGCGTACGCGGGCTCCCATTGCCTCAATGGGTGCGAGGCAGACAAGGGCGCCCCTACAGCGAGTACGCCGCGAAGCGCCGCGGCGTACACGCACAGGTAGGGGGACCCATGGGTCCCCCTGTGTGCGCCTCGCACGGGTACGCGTACAGGGGGTCCGACACGGACCCCCAAAGTACAGCTCCGACAGCGAGTTCGAGTCGGACGGCGCGAGTCGGTCGGAGCGGTCGAGGTGCGCATCGTACTTACCCGGCCGGAAAACGTCTCCATTGCGCGGTGCGAATCGGGTCCGAGCGAGTCGGTCGGAGCGGTACGATCCGGGAACCAGTCGGTCGGAGCGGTCGGGTCGCCCGGGCGAGTCGGTCGGCGAATACGCATCGTACTCGCTCGCCCGGACGCGCGTACGACTCGGTCGGAAAATAGGGCTCCGGATCGGATCCGGTAAAACCGAATCCGATTCGGAGCACTACCGGCCGAGATCGGAATCGGCCCCATAGTGTTTACTAAAAAGTGTGCATTTGTTGGTTAGTACATGCATTTTTCAAACAGTTAGTATTATTAAATTATTAAGAGGTCATTAATTTCCAAGGGGTACAAAATTATTTTGTTTACCCTGCTCCATCAACATCTTATAAGGGGGTGACTCGACCTCTAGGGGGAGATGGATGGGTTGGCTTCAACACTATCACATTCACAATACAGAGTCTGCGATAATGCTGCCATCTTAAGCTACTGCCTGGACTTCCCTTGCTCTAGACTCAATCCTGTAGATCAGTAATGACCACTGTAACATTGCTAAAACTTGATGTATCCCTTAAGACACAGAGTTCAGCCCACTATATTTAAACTTGTATTTGACCATGCTTCAGGATTACAATCCATTCTTTATTGTTTGCTGTGCACTTAGACTGAAATCTTGCCTTTTCAAGAATAATCAGTTATTTTCTTTCCCCGCTCTTTTTTTGTCTCCGAGCATCTGAGACAAATGGCAGTTGCGTCACTCTGGTCCCATGCCCCAACTGCATTTCTTCTTCATTTGTGCCCCATCACTAAGGATTTAAGCTCCATCACAGTATTCCTAGGTAGACTGCTTAGAGAAAACCGAGCTATGGCATGGACAATATGAGAGAAATTTGCACTTTCCCAAGTCAGACATTTCATCTGAATTATTCTAATAATCAGATAAGATGTCTGACTTGTGATGGGTGCTTGTTTCCTTTATAATTCTACATGCAATGCAAGTTTCAGAATGAAGATGTGCTGTCTATGTCAGTCATTAGAGAGTCTGACACAAGCAGGATATATTTTTAGTCTGTAATTTCCCCCCTGAAGTGATTAGTCGTGCTGCGCCTGCAGTTGGCTTTTTTTTACTAGTCCCAGCACTTCCCCGTTGTCACTGATCAAGGAAACTATGTTTTACCTGTTGATGAAAATCAAAAAAGGTCCGGACTTGGCGAGCTGGTACAGTGGTTGATTTTGTTTTTTATTGTAAACACATGCCACTATAATACAAAGAAATAAATGCTGCCAACAAAATGTGGCCACCATATGCATGCAATAAAAAATTAAAATTTGAGAAACATTGACTGAGGTGGCTATGTTATTAGTTATATTTTTTAAATGGCTAGCCTTTCAGTTGTACCATGCATTGTATTATATTTTGTGAAATCGCAGGAACTGTTTATACTGGCACTTATCAGTGGTGGCTGGCACAGGTAAGAGCGGTGAGGCAGTGTGGCGGGCGGGCTGGGGGGTGGGGGAAGTCGACAGACGATGGGATAGGTAATATTAAATTTAAAAAAATAAAACCACTTACCTTGCGGTGATGTGGCAAGCGCAAGGTAAGTGGTTTTTTACATTTTTTTATTTAATATTACTGCCCCGCTCCATCGCCCCACTGCTCTTACCTGTGCCGGCAGCCACTGTCACTTATGCAGTTTATTGAAGCAACTTTAAAAAGGAAATGGAAAATAAACCCCTGTCAATCTGGGCACCCAATGCACAGGCAAAAGAAGTGCAGTTATTTAAAGACAAACGATGAATAAATGAAATGCACATTTTGTACCAGCTATGTCAATGAAGAGAAAGGACCTACTTTAATGCAGATGTGAGCAATGCGCACAGGCTTTGTGCAGGCACTCAAAGTAAGGGTGTTTATAGGTAAACCCAATTTCCTTTTTTTGATGCTGTGGTGGGCAGGAGCAAAATGTGAGTAACAATTTATCAGACTAGTAGAAGAAGCCCACTGACGAAAAGCTCCTCTATGTATCTATATTAGGTATGATTTTTTTGAAAAAACAATAGCGTGGTGGAAAAGCTAAAGATGTCTCAATGGCCAGACCTAAAAATAAATTATTTCTAGTTGAGCCACTTCTGTCTTGGCTAACAGTCTCTAGTTCTGGCAGTGCTGTTATGTCCCGTATAGAGGCCCTAATGTAGACCCGTTCATAGATGCCCTAAAATGGACGTATTCGTATTTGCCCTAATATGGTCATATTCGTACTTGCCCTATTATGGTCAATGCCGCATATGCCCTATTACGGTCATAACTGAACATGTCCTATTATAGTATGATTCCTTATATAGGCATGATCTTTCACCCACATTAGCCCCGCTAGTACACAACGAGCTCTGAGGGCTGAACGTTATCTATTCTGTCGTTTTGAATACAGCAGGGTTTTTCCAAAACACAGGCCCACACTGTACCCATTAATTATGCATGATTCTCTAGGAATACAGCACCTGCATAAAATGTCTGTACAAAGTTCACCCCTGACGTCTTCCTCAAGACTGACCAGGCCCAATGCAAACTACACAAAGGGATGAGAGTCTCCAGGGTATAAATATACCACATCTTGCCCCGGTAAGACAGAGGGAACCGAGACTTCCATGCTGACACACTGACCAGAGACGCTGAGGCTCCTGCATGCACTCGCCCAAGCTGACAGTGGTCTGACACAGCCCTGACGAGGTGTCCAACTCGAAGACCAGGATGGGGTCCCACACTCTCTCTATTCAGGTATGGGGGTTCGACTAAATCCTAGAAGGATTCTTGGCTCTTAGGCTTTTAGATCTACACACATATGCTAGGTACACTCAGGTACATCTAGTTAGGCATCGTAGGAGTACGCACACTTCGCATAATGCTTTTATCCTCATGTATGTATTCATGATTATTGCAATATGGTAGAACTGTTCTATCCCTTTGCTTTTATCGTACTGCTGATAAATATATCTCTGCTATTGTCTGCTGGTTGCCACAGCACATATATTTTACACTAGAATAACAGCTGTTCAATAAATACTTATTGAAACGCCCGACTGTTTATTCTGTGTAACTCTCTGAGACAAACCGAATAAGTAAGCACGCGTGACTGAGCGAAAAGTAGTATATTGTTTCCGCGATTCTGAGGAATTTGTGTTGTGATGGTCTAAGGTTGCCAGAAACTAATCTCTCCCCGATAAGAGGAGATTCTAGTGGCACTGTGAGCTAGCTAATGCAAAACAATCTAACATACGCGGTGAGGGTGCCCAGAGTCAGTCTGCCACCAAGCCCACAGCTTATGTTATACAAACGCGCAGGTCCTGCATAGGTACTATAGGAACTACACGACATGGCGCCACCAACATTGGTTTGGTACTTATTTTACAGTAGAATCTGAGTAGTTCAGTCGTGCTATTCTCAGAGAACCTACTCACAAAACCCCAGAGACGTCTGGAGTGGGTCGGCACAAAATCCGCCGCAGCTGAGTAGTACGAAAATACTATTTATTGGCTGTTGGTTATTCAAGCTTGAAGGACATATAATTCCCACAATTGTGCATTTTACACCTTATCTTAAAACTTCCTTAAACACCCTTCTTCCACTTAAAAATGGTTGAACAAGCAGAAGTAACAAGGAGAGTTGAAACAGACCCCTTCGGTTTAGGAGAAGAAGACCCTGAAGATGCAATACAAATTGCACCAAATTTCAGAAGGGCAGTCACCATAAAACTTCTAGAACATGGCTTTAGAGCCAGGGGTGGTAAAGTAATTTTCGTTATTGAGGCACACGAATCAAACAAAACAGAGGTGTTCTATTCATGGGTTACATTCCCAGCAGCAAATGCAACCACAGATGTATTTCACTACTACCTAAGAGATGAAACACCAGAGGACTATACTCCTTTTTTGGAGTTAGAGATTCAGCTCACTTACCAGGAGCATAATTACTGGTTTAAAGGCGCCCTACCCCACGTACGAGGAAGAGCAAGATTAGGCCCGCTCGGAGGAGCAGGAGCCACATGGCCCATATTAGCGGCATACACACCGCATCCTGACATTAACACAATGCCACAGCCAGAATTACTCGTACAACACAAAGATTTAATTAAAATCTACAGAAACATCACCAATTTGTGATGAGGACTTTAACAGTTCAGCCTGAACCAGCTGCAGCACAAGATACTCCAGTATAGAGTACAGTTAATAAAATTACTCCACAAACATTACACGCGGTAATGGGCAAAATGCCAGCAAAACGCGAACAAATCCCATTCTGGATAGCTCAGAAAATAACTCAGCTTGAGGCAGTATTCCCGAAAACTACCACCTGTGATAAACACAGAATTCTAACAATCTGCTTGCCCATGGGTGTCACACCACAAGTAGAGGACTGCACCTCTTGGGGTTCAGTCTTTGCTGCCATATATACCAGAACACATGGTATCCCGTCCTTAGCAGTAGTACCTGACGTATTGAGACAGATTCAAAATGAGTACGGAGCAGAACCTGCCCTAAACTTAGGGATGAAGTTACTAAATAACTTTGACCAGGTATCAGCCATAATACTAGCTAACATTAAGGGGGAAGCAGCTTTAGTGGCGATCCGCCAGCGCCTAAGGGAGTTCGGTCCAGAGGATCAACAACACGAACTACCCAAAATAATTGAAACTGCATATGCAGAACTAGGCAGAGACAGTTTGGGTGGGAAAGCATTAAAACCACAACTGGTGGGCAGTCCTGAAAAGGACATTACAAAGCAGACTCCTACTTCTTCTAAAAAGAAGTGGGAAAATAAAAAAGAACAAAAGTCTAAAGACAACAGATCTCAGTCCAGAGGTAGGTCTCCTCAACAGGAGCCCTCTGAAAGGAGGTATAACCTCAGGAATAGGGATAATATTAAAAAACCTGACAGGTATCAGGATACTGATACTCGTTCCTCTAGTTCCTTTCAGGGTTCATCAAAAAACTCCGAAAGGGAAGGACGGTCAAAGGAGCGAACAAAGTCCAGAGACACGCAACGCGCTGCGGACTACGCACCTAAATAAGAGGATAAACAAAAACAGAAACCTCAGTTCAAAAAGAAGAAGGTAGCAGGTCTCAAGATCAGACATGCCCAGAATTCTGAGGACACAGCTTCTGAACGGGGAATGGGCTCTGACGATGCTAGACAGCGCGGCAGAAGTAACGATAGCTCGCCAGAACCTGAAGGAATTTCTGGTGACAGCGGAGTTGAGTGAGTATATCACGGTGGAAACACCTGATACTCGGGTGAGTGTCCCACATAAGTTACATGAGATAACACTCCGGATGGAGGGGGTCAAGCCCAGATTAATTAAAGGTCGCTTTTGGAAAAATCTGTCATCTGGTTATGACATTCTATTAGCAGAACAAGACTGGCCGCCAGCATTCGTCATGGAGTGCCCTAGGGGAGAAACTGTAATTTTTCCAGCCTTTTCCGACCTCGTTCCCATTCACCTAAAACATGCATATGCGCAGGAGTGGGCGGTGGCCCTAGCTCCAGCAATGTATAAAAATCATGTTGGTTGGATGAGGATTCAACCCACCACGTGATCCCGTAAAAGTTTCCCCAAATGCTCAAAGGCAATACCCTATAAAGCAGGAAGCTAAAAAACAAGTCAGGGAGATTCTAGACCAACTAGAATACCAGGGGGTGATAGAAAATTGCACTTCACCTTTGAACAATCCTTTGTTTCCCGTAATGAAACCTGACAACACATATCGTTTAGTTTTGGATTACGGACATTTAAACACTTGCACAAAGACATTTGCAGTTCAAAATGCACACAGTGCCACATTAAGAATAACATTGTGCGGAAAAAATACAAAACAACACTTGATTTCTCAAATGGATTTTTCTGCCAAAATATAGCGCCTGAAAGCAGGTATCTGACAGCATTCAGTGCGTTGGGGTCCCAGTGACAATTCTGTCGCCTAGCCCAAGGGTATAAAAACAGCCCGGGGTATTTTCAGCAAGAGTAACGGAGTTACTCCAAAATTTGGATGAAGAAGCATTGTCCTATGTGGATGATATTTATCTGACGGACGATGACTTAAAGAGGCACTTGACCAGGGTGTGCACCATTATTATGGGATTCGCCTCTGAGGGCTACAAATTTAATTTAAAAAAATCGAAGATTGCCCACCTCAGTGTCCTATTTTTAGGATACGAGCTGTCAAGTGAAGGGAAGAGCCTAGCAGCTAACTTTTTAGAAAATTGTGTGCTGCTCCAACCTCCAAAATCATTCAAGAATTTACAATGAATTCTGGGATTCCTAAATTTTGGTCGAACATACATTTCAGATTACGCAGAAAGAGTAAAACCTTTCTACGACTTAATAAAACCTGATTTTTCAGTCAGACAATGGACACAGGAACATACAAATATCCTGCGTTCCCTACAGGAAGACATGATAGCTTCTAAACATTTACAGACACGCGTAAACGTACGCAACTTAGTGATCCAAGTAATAGCGGGTCAATGCGGGTACACTTATTTAACTTTTAATGAAGGTGAAACAGTACCAATCGCATACAAATCACACCTGTACACAAACGCAGAGATGCGTTTCACTTCAACAGAAAAAATTCTGACAGCAGTGCAGACCACTGTAGCAAGAGAAAGAGCTTTGGCTCAGGGAAAACGCATAATTGTCGTGACCCGAGTACCAGCTTTAGAAGCTGTTACAAAAGCTAGCATTCCAAATGCGAAAGCCTTACATCCCAGATGGATACAGTGGGCTAATTCTCTTACTGCAACGGATGTTGAATACAGATTTGATCCAAATTTAAAAACACAGGCATTCCTGCAATATGAACAAGAATATCCTCTACCAAATGAAATTTTGCCTCTAGATCAGTATGAATACATTATTTACACTGACGGTTCTGCTCAACCGGCCATAGGGAGTAAGCAAGCTTACAGCGCGGCGTGTGCTATTGTTAAAGGTCGCATGCACGATGCAAAGTTCCATCCGAGTTGCACTAAAACGCAATCTCTAGGAGACTGCAAGGCTCAGTTGGCAGAACTCAAAGCACTTATACTGGCACTTATAAATACGGATCACAAATTCCCCACACTTATTGTGTGTGATTCCTTTTACTGTGTACAGTCGTACAATGCTTATCTACATCATTGGGAACAAAACGGGTTCAAAGATGCAAAAGGTGGCACAATTAAGCATAAAATGCTATGGGAACAGGTAGTGGAGTTGAGAAACGAACTACCAAGGGCTCACATGATACATACACTGAGTCATCAGCGTGATGGCGTTCACGTTGAAGGGAATTCATTGGCTGATGAAGCTGCAAAGGGGGCTGTTCGCACAGCCGCCATAGCTCCAGTTACTTGTTCAAAGACGAGGGTAGACGGCGAGATTATGGTAGCTGTCAATGCTTCACGCAAAGGCAGTACAGCAGTACCTAAAAACTTCCACTCAAGTACTCCTACAAGTTAGATGCACAAAACATTCCATATGCTCAGGTTCCTGGAGTGGGGGCTAGAGTAATACCAAATATGGATCGTAGGCAAGGCTTAATTCTAGCAGCACACGAGGGTTTGGGTTCTGTGCATACAGGCGTTACAGCGACTATTTCTTTACTGAAACAGCGCTACTGGTGGCCAGGGTTAACCAAGCAGACCAAAGACTATTTCTTGAAATGCGACATCTGTCAGCAGATGAAAGGCTCCACAGTAACATGCCCAGCACAGACACCATTGCTGAAATCAGACAAACCTCTCGCATGTGTGTATTTGGACCACTGCGGACCCCTACAATCTGATGGGTCCAAGAAATATATCATGGTTGCAGTGGATTCCTGCTCTAGATTCCTATGGGTCTGGCCTCAGCGCTCGGCTGACGCTCGAACTGTTATAAAAGATTTGCGAGTCTTTATCAGCACATACGCAGTTGGCACGTTACATTCTGACCGTGGTCCGGCATTTAGCTCTCGGGCTTAGAAAGAGGCCATGGAAGGAATTGGCGTAGCATTGCGGTACTCCTCTCCGTACCATCCCGAGGGAAATTCTGTTGTGGAGAGGATAAACCGGGACTTAAAGCAATGTTTAACAGCTAGGGTATTAGGCAAGGGCGGTAGATGGGTCGATCACCTTTATGGGGTACAGCGTGCGATCAATAACCAGCCAAGAAGCTCTCTAGGGGGTGTCACTCCTTACGAGGTCCTATTTGGGACAAGAATGTGGGTACCTGATCTTGATTGTGAAGGCACAGTGGCGGATATAAAACCATTTGATATCCATGATCGTTTGACTGTTTTACAGGATTTAAATGAATCCAGAACACAACAAAGTAACGTGCTCCAAAAACAGACCGCCACTGAGGAAGTCAAGGCAGTAACAGCAAGACCTGTCTGGATCCCAAAAATCGGAGATCTGGTCAGAGAAAAGATTGCAGACAAGAAAGAATTTGGGCCATCATACAGAAAGCCTGTACCGGTCCTAGCAATCCACGGCACAAGAACTGTACTTCTGCCACCTCTTGCCGGAAAAAAGGAGAAAAGATTTGTCTCAATCGACTTAATCAAACCACACTATGTGGCCGATACTAAACAGTAGGCCTCGTGGACTCCACAGTAGCAGACGCCCTCCTCTCGCTACAATCCAAGAAGTTCAAACAGAAAGACTCATCACGTTTGAAGAGCCACCTGTACGGAATGAAGGACTAAGCAACAATGCTATGGAACTCGTTCCACTTCAACAAGACATTCATCTTCAAAATGAAAATCAACTTAACAACGAAGTTGCAATAAGACCGACTACTGACATCTACGTCAACATGCCTCGCCAAGAGCAAAATCCAATTTCAACAAATCCCGATGCAATTCCAACAATTGATCGAACTGCTTCTGGCTATTTCATGAACTTTGATACGTTTTCACTGGATCCAAGCAAACCGGAAACGATGCCAGCCAAAAAATCACTCCAACAGAAACTCAATGACTTATTGAACTTTTTTAGAAAGACTTACCTGGTGTCACCTTGGATAGAACTATGGTATATCACTGGGATTTTATTTTTCATTTTCTGGCTAGGTTTAATAATAACTTTTAGTATGCTTATTAATGGTCGATACCTCCAGCAAAGCTCTACAGCCCAAAGAGTCAATTTGATTTTAAAACCACACCAGTCTTCACATCGTGAACCAAGAGACTTGTCTTCAGTGAACATTACAGCAGTTCCTATACCGGACGGCATAGTATGGGGCAAGATTGATTATGATATATTCGGTCCGACTGAACTTTTAAAGCTAAAACATGTATTTAAAATTTCTTTAAGTGATATCATTACCTCCAGTACATATTCTGATGATTGGGACACTGAAACTGTAAATGCTATGATGTCTGATTTAGAAAAAACTGCTGCATTTCCGAACAACGAAATGTTAGAAGGTACTTCAGGCTATGATACATTGTACTGTTACCAACAATATGGTCATCATTTCTTACACAAATCTATAACACCTAGAAATGTATTTGAATACCACCTGTGGGAACACTGCCCAACACCACCGAAAGGTAGTTCACAGGCATTTGCACAGAAATTCACATACTTCTCAGGATTTAACACATCTGACCCGAAGTCATTTTATTATAGAGTGGCGAACATTTCAGCTCAGAAAATTATGTTAACAAACACCAAACATATTTACTCTGCATCCTTTTTGAACCAGTTGTCTACACAGGGTTTCAACCTATGGAAGGACAATATAGATTTAAAATCAATCTGGGGTTCGAGGGACTGGCAAGTCCAGGGAATAGAAGCGCTATTTAGAGCATGCCTCATTCCACAGCAGATCTTATTTCTGAATGAAACTGTGCAACAAACAACCTGTCTTGGATTAGCCAAAGGCAAGGAAATGAACACACCGGGGTTTCCAACACCATCGCAGATGGGTGGGGGGCAGAATTCAACTACACATGGGGTGAGATTAGATGACATTTTCCAGTACAACAGATCAGATCCTGATTGGACAGAGTGGCTGGTTTGGCCCATTGACACAAACAAATGTCAACAGAGATTTATGAATACAACCGAAGGGTTTAGTATCCATAGGCCAGACCCACGCTATGTACAGAGACATCACCCAGGGGTAGTGACATCCTATAGTGTTGGGAAGTTGTGCCTTGATTGGCTAGAGACCTCAACACTCACAGAAGTAAAACATCACTTGACCTTACTCACATCTGATGTAGACCTTAGGGATTTCTTGTCCGGCCCAAGGAAAACACGTCAGAAACGTTTCATATATGCTGGCATTTATGCCTATTATAATGAAAACTGGAAAATATCCCAACAAGAGGCTGCAGAAAGGATACGGGAAATAGACCGTATTAACTTGGAAAAGGCATTAGCTGTAGTGGATAACGGGTTAACAACATTGACCTCCAGGATTTACTCCTTGGGCAACATTGTGTCTTTGGCAATCAACATTTTAGAACAAGATCTGGCCTTGTTACAACACGGGCAATCTCAGCTACGTTCTATTATGATGCTAAGCTGGACGCTACAATCTTTGCGTACAGGCTATGTGCCATGGCGTTTTATAAACACCACGTCTCTGTTTTCAGAATACAATCTAACTGATAAACAGACAGAAATGGCACAAAGGGGGGGCCAAATATACAATGCTGCGTATTGAGAAACTGGAAAGGTTACCATTCACTGTAGCCAAATCACCATCAACAGAATGGCTAATTCATGGCCAAATCACTCTGCCGGTCACTACGTTTCAGTTTCAATATTGCCTTGAGCAAAGGCAGGCAGGCAAATATGAAAAAATGGGCAAGGGATACATTAAGGAATCTTGGAAGTTACCATATAGATATCGATGCCGGAATGGGGATCGAGAAGTGTATCTGAGTGGTACGAACTGCAAGAATGCTTTAAGCGGTTCTCTCATGTGTCAGGACATTTCTCTACACGGATCCTGTAACGGTTCAGTAGCGAACCTATCGTGTCACATGACTGGAACCCCAGCTGCAGTGATCACGCCAGTTTTCGAGCTGCTCTCAAATGGAAGTTACTTGATGCTAAATGATCAAGGTTGTTGTGGGATGCTTCCGGGTGTCGCATATCTGGTCACGGTTAACTCCAGGGTTACTTGCTGTATACAAGTATTGTTTCCACCACTGAACAGAGTCAGGGAGGCGCCGTTATGGCCTTCACTGAACGTTTCTTTTATACAATTTGATACTCTGAGCAGACTGCAAGCCATGCTTTTACAGCAGCCCGTGCCCTTAACCTCCGCTCGAGAAACCTATGAACTTCAAGTTGCAAGGACCTCGACTGAGATACAGGCGCTTATATGTACAAACTGCCCCTTTCATTTCGTAGAAATGGAGGGACGTATCTTTAATATGTCAGATACGTGCGGAATTGTACACCTATTTAAGACCATAGGGTCAGGACTGTTAAGCACCTTTCAGACAGTCCTTGGAGTGATCCCAAATTTTATACACTCTGTATTGGGAAGCGTATTTGGAGGACTCCCGCTTATCCTATTGCTGATTGCTGGGGTCCTATTCATAATACTACTGCTACAAAATGGACGGCCCAATTCCCGAGGGAATGGCGAACATGCTCCAGGAGCGGAAATACTGTGAACGCATGGTACAACTTCTGGGCATTTCTTGCCTGCGAGAACTCAATGCCTCCTGGTTTCTATCATTTCGACCAGTCTGGGTAGACTGCATCTTACCTGTTCTTCGATGCCTGTTTTGCGGAGAAGAATGCACGTTGGATCTTTGTCTAACATTTCCATCAGATGCGCCTCCGGACACGGATGCAATGCTGGACCCCATAAAGGCCCATGCTCTGCGTTGTCCACAGCGGCTTCTGATTCTGATGAATGCATTCCTGGAGAATCCACAGGTGCCGTTTGCTCCTACTGGGTTAGGTGACTCCTCCACAGGCACCCAGGTAACAACTGCCGCACAAGCTGCCGCAGCACCGACTGTTGGCAGTGCTACATTCCATCTATGTGCGATCGAAGTTCTCTGTGAGGCGTTGGATTTGTCGTCTACAGCAGCTAACACCAATGATGTTGTGCTTCCCAGCCAGGACGCTTAATCTTGAATTGGCTCATCGCGTCCTGGGAAAGAATTTGGCTTCTTCACTCGTTTCAAAACAAACGAACAAAATTGGAACATTTCCTAAATTGACACTTTCGCTTGAGAAAAGCATGGCCTTCTTCAACTTTGAGTGAGGCAACTTATATGGAGAAACAAAATAGACATTCTTTTAGTGCCTATTGAAATTGGCTGAATTATTAACATTTTAGAAGAAAAGAAAATTTGTAAACAGATTTTAAAACCATGTTTTACTTGCTTTTAAAATGTTTTTAAATTGTCCAAATTTTAAGTATGGTCATCCTGTTCGGAAGAGGAGTGGGTGTTATGTCCCGTCTAGAGGCCCTAATGTAGACCCGTTCATACATGCCCTAAAATGGACGTATTCGTATTTGCCCTAATATGGTGATATTCGTACTTGCCCTACTATGGTCAATGCCGCATATGCCCTATTACGGTCATAACTGTACATGTCCTATTATAGTATGATTCCTTATATAGGCATGATCTTTCACCCACATTAGCCCCGCTAGTACACAACGAGCTCTGAGGGCTGAACGTTATCTATTCTGTGGTTTTGAATACAGCAGGGTTTTTCCAAAACACAGGCCCACACTGTATCCATTAATTATGCATGATTCTCTAGGAATACAGCACCTGCATAATATGTCTGTACAAAGTTCACCCCTGACGTCTTCCTCAAGACTGACCAGGCCCAATGCAAACCACACAAAGGGATGAGAGTCTCCAGGGTATAAATATACCACATCTTGCCCCGGTAAGACAGAGGGAACCGAGACTTCCATGCTGACACACTGACCAGAGACGCTGAGGCTCCTGCATGCAGTCGCCCAAGCTGACAGTGGTCTGACACAGCCCTGATGGGTGTCCAACTCGAGACCAGGACGGGGTCCCACACTCTCTCTATTCAGGTATGGGGGTTCGACTAAATCCTAGAAGGATTCTTGGCTCTTAGGCTTTTAGACCTACACACATGTGCTAGGTACACACAGGTACATCTAGTTAGGCATCGTAGGAGTACGCACACTTCGCATAATGCTTTTATCCTCATGTATGTATTCATGATTATTGCAATATGGTAGAACTGTTCTATCCCTTTGCTTTTATCGTACTGCTGATAATATATCTCTGCTATTGTCTGCTGGTTGCCGCAGCACATATATTTTACACTAGAATAACAACTGTTTAATAAATAGTTATTGAAACGCCCGACTGTTTATTCTGCGTAACTCTCTGAGACAGACCGAATAAGTAAGCACGAGTGACTGAGCGAAAAGTAGTATATTGTTTCCACGATTCTGAGGCATTTGGGTTGTCATGGTCTAAGGTTGCCAGAAACTAATCTCTCCCCGATAAGAGGAGATTCTAGTGGCACTGTGAGCTACCTAATGCAAAACAATCTAACATACGCTGTGAGGGTGCACAGAGTCAGTCTGCCACCAAGCCCACAGCTTATGTTATACAAACGCACAGGTCCTGCATGGGTACTATAGGAACTACGCGACAGTGCTTACGCCCTCTTTCCCGAATCAATGTTTCTCCATTTTCTTTAACCAAAATCAAAAAATAAACAAAACTATTATAGGGAGCTCGTTCTGCACATTATTTCTTGCCTTGCATCTTCGTTGTCAGCAAAACTATATTTGTTTCCAGAAACCTCTCCAGGATTCCAGGTCAAACAGGAAGCAACAAACTGCACTCAATTGCTTATTACAACGTTGCACCATAGCATAACAAGGACTCTGTTAGAAATGGGATTTCTGGTTGGCTTAGGCTTGCGCCAAAGCCAGGCAGAAACCACCACTCTAGTCAGGGCAAGGGAGTTACACGCCGACGATAACCCCTGCTCAGCCCCTTGGTAGCTTGGCACGAGCAGTCAGGCTTATCCCGGAGGCAATGTGTAAAGCGTTTGCGCAACACACACACAGCAGCAACACACTAGGCACACTACAAAAGAAACTCCACACAAGGTTATATCAAAAATAGCCTTTGTATTATCATAAACACATTAGAAACGTAAACACACATTTACACCGTGCCAACTGGCACAGGCAATATTCACAGGGGATTATATACAGGACCAGGCCAATCGGGTCACGGTCAGAACCATCAGAATGCAAATATAAAACACAACCAGTAACTACTGGTACCATAATGACCTAAGCATTATCACATTAGCATTAGACACCCTCCTAAGCATAAACACATTACGCATTAGGCCTCACCAGCATAAACACATTATGCAATAACCTCATGAGCATAACCACCTTACGCTAATAGGTACTACCCCAAAACATCATAGCATGACATTAGGCATTAGCATAAACACATTATGCAACACTCATGGTGCAGGAATCACATTTGGCAATAATCAGATCAGGCATAAACACATTACGCAATCCTTGTAGCGCCTTGCGCCCTACCCATCGCCAAAACGGACCCCAGGCCAACTGGCCTCTCACAGGGGGCCCCGATGCCCTCTGTCCACAATGTCAGGGCGGCTGCCAATGCAGCAGTATCCACGTGCGCAATTGCGCTGGGGCAGAGGAGTGTATCTCACTCCTATCTCATACAAAGAATGCCCCCAAAGAACTGATGGCCTAAACGTTGCAGCTGCCGCTAATTGCCATGCAGCTGTGATGAAAGGAAGGCCTGGCACTCACTGTGCCCTCTCTTGTCCCACTCAGGGACTTCTAAAACATAAATGCCCCCTAAGGAATTAGCACGGGCACTCACTGTGCCCTCGGGAGCAAAGAATAGGGCACTGGCACTTATGCGCCCTCAGGAGTCCTCACTGGGTCTTGGGAAACTTAAATGTGCCCAAACGCTGCAGTTGCCCGCTACGGCGGCACAACTGAGAAATCACCAAGAGCAGGCACGGGCACCTTGGCGCCCTCCAGACCCCCATGGGCTCTTAAAACAAATATGCTCATCGTTGGGGCGGCCCGCTCTCTTGCGGGACCGCCTAGACCCTAGAACTGGCACTGTGCCTCGGGGCCCTGCTCTGGGGCTCTTTGAACCAGAAATCGCCCCCAATGTTGGAGCGGGCCGCAACGGCGGGACCGCTCAGGCACCAACACTGTACTTCTCGAGCCCCCACTCACCGGGACTCACTGGTGCCGCTCTTCTCCCTGCTGCGGACGCGGCGGAGGACTGCTTCTTCGCAGGTCCGCACTCCGGACAGATGACTCTGCCCCTCTTCGCCCGGTCCCTCTCCTGGGGCCGGGACTTCCTCTCTGGCCGCAGCTTCTCTCGGCAAGGCCAGCACTATGCGGAGCTCTCTCCTCACTACGAGAGCCCCGCTGACCAGCGCCGGTCTTCCGCCTACACGCGGGGCTTCCCTTGCTCACGGGAGCCAAGCGCTGCCATTGGCGGCCTCGGCCGCCTCTCGGGACTTCCTCCTTCTGGCCGTAGGCTCCGCCCCAGGCCAGGCAGACGTGCCTGACTTCCGTTTCGCGATCGGGATCGCGGCGGTGATTCCCAGCAACTGGACGTGGGGTGGGCCCCGCAAATAAAATAAAGCGCAAGCGGGGTGGGCACCCGCCATTCTAAGTAATAATAAAGCGGGGTGGGCTCCCGCTCAGCAACATGCCATTGTGGGGTGGGCACCCGCTCGGGACGGCATCACGGGGGAATCCCTACGATGGGGATTCCCTCTCAAAGGGCTGCAGCTCAGCGCTGCGCAGCCCACGCTGTCCTCCTTCTTAGGCAGGTGAAAGAAAGCGCACACGAGGCGCTAGATGCAGCAAAGGTCCTGCAGTCAAACAGCATGGGTCCAAACAAAAGTTCCTCCAGGTCCATGTGGCATAGCTGGGCCCAGGGAGGCCAGCACACAAGGCCCTCCAGCAGGGAGGTAAGCCCCCATGGCAGTTCCTCCTGGGCCCCAGCAGCAGCAAGCCCCCAACAAGTCAGGAACAGCACAGACCAGATTTGAACCATTTCATGGGGTCACAGCCCCTACCTTTATACACCAAATCTCTTTGTCTGCAGGACAGGGAATGGGGGAACCAGATGCAACTGGTTCAGGGGGGATTTGGAGCACTTTGTTTTCCAAGCTCCTCTTCCCCTTTGTCAGGTGGGGGCTAGGTGATCAGACACACCACAGGGGGCGGAGCCAGCATTGTACAGGCTGGGCACAGTCCTATTCAGGTTCAGGGGATTACTCCTCCCACTACTCCCTGCACAGATGTCCCATTCAGCCTAGTGCTGACTCACCCTGCCCCTCCTGGAGCCAAACACACCTCCCAGCCCCTGTCACTCACAAGCCAGACATGCAATTCACATCAGGCAGGCAGACACATAGCACACTGAAATGCCAACTTCTAAAAGTGGCATTTCTAAAATAGTTATAATAAATCTGCGCACACCATTGCGCAGCATTTATTATCACTATTCCAAATATACCAAACTTGACCACGCCGCGCCTCTCATATCAGGAATTACCACTGAAACACTTATCAGGGAATCCCCAATGCATTCCTATGGGAGGGCAGCCCCACAGTAGTGAGAAACCAAAATGGCTGTTTGTCACTACCAGGACATGTCACACACTTAAGGTACATGTCCTATCTTTTACCTACAATGCACCCTGCCCATAGGGCTAGCTAGGGCCTACCTTAGGGGTGACTGACATGTAGTAAAAGGGGAGTCACGGACATGGCACACACTTTAGGTGCCACGTCACAGCGGCAGTAACACTGCGCGCACAGGCCCTGCAATGGCAGAGGCCTGAGTTAGGTTTCAAAGGCTACTTTGGTGGGTGGCGCAATCAGTGCTTCAAGCCCACCAGTAGCATTTAATTTACCAGCCCTGGGTATATGGGATACCACTTTACAAGGGACTCACAGGTAAATTAAATAGGCCAAACAGGTGTAGACCAATGTTACCATATTTAACACAGAGAGCACACGCACTTTACACTGGACAGCAGTGCTAAAGTGCCCAGAGTCCTAAAACCACCAACACCATGTCAGAAAAATGGCTAGGAGAAAGGCAAAAAGTTTAGGGATGACCCTGAAAAAAGGGCCAAGTCCAACAGACGCAATAAGGAAACTCATGTTTAAATGTAGAAATTATTCGGTCTTTATCATCCAAAGAATGCTCCCACAAACAGTCTGCTGTGACACAGGAATACTTAGAAACTCCACTCTGGGGGGCTTATTCACAAACTAAATTCTTTAGTACATAAAAAGTAGTTCTACAGTGTGAACTAAACAATTTCTGTTCATAAACCCATGAGTGAAGATCTCTGCCTCTGCTGTCTTCTCTGTGCAAAGATCTCTGCCACAGTGGCGGAACTCTCCACACATGTAGCTATACATTTCAGTAGTAAATTTGGGTTGGACAAGAGGTGGTGGCTGGCAGTGCTTAATTTGTAAAAAAAAAAAATAAGTGCCAGAGCCCTTGACAGGAGCCCTATGCAACTTGCACTACCCATAGCCCCTGCTATCTCTGCCAGTGACAGCACTAACACAACTGCTAAGCATCACACTCCTACAAGTGTGACAATTCACATTATTTGAGGCCCCCAAAGCTGTAAGAATGGCTTGGGCTGCAGGTATTAACCATTTTTAATGTATATTGAATTAATAAACAGCTGTTGTTGTGCTCATCAGTGTATTCGACAGACAGCGCCACCATGTGGCAGACTGTCATAAGCGCCGTTGTTGACAATTAAGTGCTGGTGCTGAGCAGCCGAAACCACAGGCTCAAATTAAGCATTGGCGGCTGGAAAATGGACGAAATTTACTACTAAATGGGAAGGGTTTGTGGAAATTTAAGGAGGGATTTAGGGAGGGACCAGCTAATACAAATATGCAAACATAAATGAATTAGGCCATTACCATTCACAAACTATGACAAGTTTCTGCAGCCCTAAAGTTGTCAAAAAAGGTATAAATGTACTCCAGCCTTGGTATAAGTGAAGCACTACACATGCCCACTAAAACATATTGCTACAAACTCCTATAGAACAGCCAATATGAACTGATTTTAAATCATACACATTATTGTTACATTCAAAATATTGTTAATATATATATAATTATTTTATTGTTTGAAAAGTTCATTATAAACATAAAATATAACTTTTATTTAAACATAGGTTGTAACATATTTTATATTATGTATTATTTTATATTAGTAAGGATGTTTTTTTAAATGATTGAAAATATTATTTATAAATTGAATTAACATATTTAAATGAGTTGATTATTTAATACACATTTAGTTTAATAAGTTATTGTGCTGTAACATTTTATTAGATCTAGATTACAAATAAATATTTGTAATTAATTTACATTCATTATGTACATTAACATATATATATATATTTTAAAAGACTAAATAACGTTAATAATTTCTCCATGTGCTTTACAGCAGAGACATCTCCACCTCAGTGGTGAAGATTTCATAAATCCTGTTGTAGGAGGCTCTACCCCATGATTTGAGGTGGCGGGGACATGTAAGTCTACACCTACATGTAAATCTACACTAAAAAATGGGAAATAGAGGGTGGCGTGTTTTGAGCTCCGTGCAAGATGGCGGCGCTCAGTTAAGCTCTGGTAACCCCACTGCCTGTATCGAGATTGATTTGGAGCACTTTTGCCCAATTTCAACTAAAATGGTTGGTTGACATTGACCAGATTATGCAGCATTCGTAACAACGAGGTCTTTAGCCATTTTGTAGCTGAAGCAAGCTGTAGTCTCTGACCGACATGCAACCAAGATGGCTTCTGCATCACATTGACCATAACGGGCATGCTGAACAACCTCATGGAGGAGCAACCCACCCGAGGACACTGTGCTGTCCGCCTTACTCTTCAGCAACTCCTTTCTGTTACCGGCAGGTGCATGGCCGGTTTGCTGGAACTCCCTTCCATGTGGCCTGCTTTGGACATGTTCCTCCTGCTTACAGGCTCTGCTCTTTGACTCCTGTCCACAGATGGCCGACGGCTCCCACGGGCTGCCACCCTTCACACCCCCTGTGATGGTGTATATCTGAATGCTTTATCAGGTGGGATTGGTGAGATGGTGTGCATGGGGGGAATTTGAGATTGGATGCCCAAATCCATTTGTTGGGCCTATTTGTCAGCTACGTCTATACGCAGTTCAGCTGACAGCTGACATACGATCACTCTACTCTACTATTAGTCATTGTGGGGCCAGCTTTTTTGTGCATAATATATCGGTCAGAGCGCGGACATCTACCTCTGCTCGCTCGCTCAGACAATGAAAACTGGAACACTCCTGCCTCATGAGATCTTTATTACACAACTATCATGAGATTATGAGAATTTGTCTGCCAAATGTCAACATTTGAGTGTATCTTCCAGCTAATACATTTAGTGACCATTGTGAGCATATTCAATGAGTACAACTGCATCTACACTATGAGTACAACCTGCGACTATAACTTCCAGTGAGTTCATCTTCCGGTGTATGTTGACTACAGAATAATCTGCGCCACTGATGGTAGTCCAAACATCCCCTTTGCGTCACAGGGTGGTATGGGTGTGTCATTATCTAGAGGCTTTCATCTCTGCGCCAATAGGTGCTCTGCATTAGAGAACAGCCATTGTCTTCCTGATCCAGCAGCTCTGTGACTTGTAACGCTGGGAGCTTTTGCATTTGCTATATAACATGACTGATATAAACAATCATAAGGACAAGAAAAGTAAAGAGACTGTTATGAAATGCAAATAGGAACCTGCCCATCAGATTCCTAACTTCAAATCCAAAAACTCCACCTTTCCACAAGCAAAAATCTTCATACCGAATGTGTGGTGAACAGGGTGCAGAAATGTTGCACATGGTATGCTCATGCACATTATTAGTGGAATACTGGAGGGAAGTAATATTCTGTATAAATGAGGCAGCAAAGAGATCAATTGAGTGTACTCCTATGGTCTGTCTGCTGGGGGGATTTCCAAGACCTACAAAGTGTAACAATACTACAGGATATATTGATTTAGCTTTGGTACTTACAAGACGTGAAATAACAATGAATTGAAAAGTGCCCAGGGCCCTTAGGGTAGCAAAATGGAAAGTGTAGTTGGTTCATTGGGCCGGTTATGAGAGTCCAGTATCTTATAGTGATATGAGGAAAGGAAAGGATCAATTGAAAAAGTTAGTGCATGGGATCATTTATTAGATTCCCTTAAAGTTTTAGAAAAGAGTGATGATTCTGGGGAAGAAAATGGGTAAAAATGTAATTGCTAAATAAATATGTGTTGTATACATACTGTAATGGGGGCTGGACTTAAGGGAGAGTGGTGGTAGTGGGGGTAAATTCTTTATTATTGTTATGCATGTCTTATTATAAATGCTAATAAAAATGTGTTTACAAAGAACCCCAATAATCTTCATACCGGTACGGCACAAACACTCGGAAACTATCCAGGCATACATGAAGAAAGCCAAAACTCTAACATGGCAAGGAGCAAAGATCTCTATTTCAAAAGACTTTGTTAGAGACACAGGGGCAGATGTATCAAGGATTGCATTTGCGATTCCTTAATAGCGAATTTTAACGAATTGCTATTAAGGAATCGCAAAATGCTATATATGTAGGAAGCGCAATAATAATTGCGATTCCTTAATATTCCTTAATTGCGAATTGCAAATTGCGATTCGCAATTAAGGAATACCTTCCCATTCATTCCTATGGGCGTAGAGGCCCGTAGGAATGAATGGGAAGACATTCTCAATTTGCGAATCGCAATTAGAGAATCGCAAATTGAGAATGCAATTTCAAGGGTGCCAGGGTGTCCTTTTGACACCCTGTTGCACCCTGAAATATGTATGTGTGCACATGTGGCGCACATACATGCCCTAAGGGCATGTATGTGCGCCACATGGCACTTTGAAAAATGCTAAAAGTGCATTTTTCAAAGAAATCGCATATTACCACCAACTTGAAGTTGGTGGTAATTTGCGATTCCTTAAGGCCAAATTGCACTTTTTTGGTGCTTCTTACATTGGATTTAAGGAATCGCAATTTGCGATTCCTTAAATGCAATCGCAAAATAGGGAATCGCAAATTTTACGATTCCTTATTTTGCGAGGCAGTTTTGCCTTAATACATACCACTAAGCAAAATTGCGTTCGCAAACGCCGAAATTCTGCGAATTTCAGCGTTTGCGAACGCAATTTTGCTTGATACATCTGGCCCACAGTCATAAGGAGGAAAAATATTCTGACTTTCAGGAAAAAACTTACAGAGAGATTCATCCAACATTCATTTGCGGGTCCTTTTAAGGTTAAAATCATCTTTAGAGGTAAAACTATAATATTTAGAAACCTTTTGGAACTGAACTCTTTCCTAGAATACACTTTTGAAACACGAATGAATGATGGATGATGATGATTCCACTGCTGGGCCTTCTCTGTTTCCACTTTATTGAGCTGATCTTAGTTCTCTTTACAATTCATTCAGTTTAAGATGCTTGCTGATTATTTTTTATTTTTTTGTTTGACTCAGTGGGTCTGTGGTCTACTCACTGTACTACTTGTACTGTTTTAGACCTTGATGGATGTGTTATAATAGGTTTTTTCGGTCAAGCTATGTGGTTATTTCTCTAACTCGCCTCATGCTTCTCTCTTGATTTAGCAGGTTGCTTAATTGGTTCGTATACATGTCTGTTACATATTACTGGTTATTTCACTTTGCAAGTTCCTCCTTGTCACTTATAGTGTCATTCAATACGACGTTGTAGCCAAAAGGTCACGTGGTCTACTTTGATTTCCTTAAATTCTCACTTGGAATACACCTGCTGGGTATGCCATCTGTTGTGGATTCTGTTAATGGCTTGCATGCATGCTTACTGGATATGCCAAATGTCAATGGTTATATTTATGGTCTGTATGAGTTTCTGCCTGGGAGATGCTGCGGGGTTAGTCCATTGTGCGTTTACATCTACAGTCCTTGGGAAGTACTTCATCTTGTGGGACTTCACTCCTATTGTTTATGATTCTCTTTTGATTTAACTGCTTTTGCTTCATTGTTGTCATAGTTTTTCACCTTATTGCTCTGACTCCCTCCCTTGTTTTTGATCTTTAATCATGTGGTCCCCTATGCCTGTACAATATGTGCAACATTTTCAATCCTCTGCTCAAACTCTCACATCACCAATTTTACCACCAATGGTAATAATATTTAAATCATACCATCCATGAATGTGATATCCCAGAAAATCAAAGGAATATACCTCCCCGTGAAAAATAAAAAGATTTCTGAGTACTGTAGCAGACTTAAAGGAACCATAATATTCCTTCAGGAGACCAAAATTGGCTACAAAACAGCCTTATCCATGCATTGTGGTGGAATATCTGATTTGTCTTGCTTGGCGGCAATCTCACAAAAAGAATGATATAATCACTCATATCTTGGAAGCCTCAGGTCTACCTATCATCGCAGTTGAGCAAGACGATGAAAGTAGATGGTCAATTTCCAGCTAACGAGACAACACTGAACTATATGCTGTAAACATATATGCCCCTGATATTCACAACCCAAGGTTCTGGCATCAAACTGGCTAATTTACCCTAAAAAGGCTTGTATTATCTTAGGTGATGATTGTTATCTGCCAATGGATGCCATCATTGACAGACAATCCAATTTTAAATATAGAATTCCCAAAGCTCTTAAAGACATGCATTTTCTTCCCACTGTGCTTGGCTCGACAGATGTTTGGAGGATTCACTGTCCTGCAACCAATGACTTTGCCTTCTTCTCCTCTCCGCACAACAGTTTTATGAGGGTAGATTAAATTCTAGTTGAATCCTCCTCTCTCCAAAACACATCTGATTCCACAATCTGACCTATTATCTTCAATCAAGCCGCCATCACCATTTCCTTAGAAATATCTACTCAGCCCTCCAAAAGAGGATCATGGCGCATGAACACAGAATTGTTAGATTCTAGCACAGAAGCGCAAGGGCTAGCCTATGATTTGGCAATGTTTAACCAGGAGACCATCAATTCTGCCTCCGACCCAGACACTTTTTGGAATGCAACAAAAAGACACTGCCTTAACCACATGGCCAAAGGGAACAAACCTGATAAAACACAACTAGACAAATTGGAAAAAGAGATTAAAGTAAAAGATATTCTCCACAGACATTCTAAAGACCCGTCCTCCTTGAATGTTCCAGAATGACTCAGATACAAAGACAAAACCATAATTAGTCAGCAAACACACCTAGGGGCTCAAGCCTTAAAAAGTAAAAAACAGTTTTATCTAAATAAAGCTGGAAAATCGTTAATGGCATTCCTAAGGTTAAACAGAATAGTAGCTTCATAACATCAATTAAAGACAGCAATGGATCTGTTAAATCTAAAACATCCAACAACCTGGAAGTCTTCAACCAATTATATGCCTCCCTATATACGCCTGATAATAATGTTAGTGTAGAGTATTGTATCTCCTTTTTGGAGTACATGTCAATTAAATCTGTCAGATACTGACAATTATCCTCTGAGCAGACCAATAGACAAAGGGGAAATCCTGCAGACTATCAAACTTATACCGGCTGGAAAGTCTTCAGGCCAGAATGGTTTATCCATTAACTACTACAAAACATTTTCCTCCACCTTGTTAGGCCCACCAAAGTAACTACTGAGACACTTTGCTTCCTCGGGTAAAGGTTCTGGCACGGCAGCAAAAGCTATCATTGCAGTTTTTCCCAAAGGAAGGGAAAGACCATTCTGATCCAAAAAACTTTATATCCATTTCATTGTTAAACATGGAAGCCAAAATATTTGTCGAAAATTCTCACTAAAATACTCAAACCACTTAAAACCAAACTGATCCATGACTCTCAATCCGGATTTGTTAAGGGCAGACTCGCAAGCTCATTGCTAAACTGCCTATCTCTATTGCCATTGCATTAGATGCAGAAAAGGCATTTAACAGAGTCACCTAGCCTTACTTGGAAGTGGAAATCCATAGATACAATTTGGGAAATTCAAGAATGACCATGGCATTATATGGCAATCCCATTGAAAAAATCTGAAATAAAGGTCACCTCCACCCCTTTTTCATTATATCAGGGTGCCAGGCAAGGCTGCCCACTATCCCCCTAGCACTTTCTCCTAGCTATAGACCCCGTGCTTGTAATGCTCAATACTACCACTGAGATCAAAGGGGTACAATTTAGCTCTTCCACTTTTAAAATGGCAGCTTATGCTGATGAAATCTTAATTTTCTCTGAAGATTCGTATACAGCTACACCAGCCCTCATTAGAACTAGCCAATCCTTCTCTAGCTGTTTAGGCTATTCTATAAATAAGGACAAGACAGAAGTACTACCTTTAAATGTTCATTGCCACTCCTCGTGTTTGGGCAATTCGAGTCTACAATGGCAATCGAAATGTATTAACTATCTTGGCATATGCTTCTCTGGAGACCTCTCTACATTAATCACTTATAATGAACAAAAAACGGTTAAAAGAATTAAAGATCTCCTTTCGTCATGGTCCCCTAAATATATATATTGGTGGGGTAGATCAGATACATTAAAAATGATGATAACTCCGTTAGTAAATTTCCTATCCAGTATGATTCTGATCCGTCTCTCTGATGCATTTTTCTCTGCCATAGATAAAGTCACATCAGAATTTCTCTGGTCCAAAAAATGTCCTAGACTAGCCCTAAAAACATCAGGTTTCCCATATAAGGAGGGTGGGTGTCTTCTATCTAACAGGTTTGACTATCAAACTGATCTCCTAGCAGCCCAAGGAGCCCACTGAGTTGCAAAGAGCAATGCTTTCTCTTTTCTCTAATTGCAAACCTAACCTTGTCCCTCCAAAATACAGCCCACTCGAAAAACAATATCTCTAGCACAATTTGGGCCTCATTATTGCTAGATAAAAAGCTTGACTCTAACATCAATAAATCCTATGCGCTTTCTCTTTGGAACATCCAAAAACTGAAACCACAAATTCAGACTCTCTTGGTACGTTATGGGCGGCCAAAGGAATTTCCCAGATCTCGGATTATTTCCTGGATTCTGAACCCTTATCCTTTGCAAATACTCACTCTCCATCCTGGACTTCTATGACTTCCTGAAAGTCAAGGCCAAGATAACCAAAACTGGGTTTTTTCAACAACCTACCACCCTCACATTTTTAGCAAAATCAAGCATAAAGGCTATGTTGCCTCAAACATTTATAAAATTCTACAGAAAGCCTAAGGTTATGCCACGGCCACTCTTCAGAAAAAAAAAGGTCCACTACTTTCCAAACTCAACCCCCCCCCCCTCCAACAGAGGAAAACGTGGTCCAAAATCCAAAATATGTAACAACCTGGTTAAGAACAAGCTGATCCCATCACTCTCTCAAACTAAACTTTTCATAGTACTCTCTATATACTGGGCCCCAATAACACTTTAAAGATTACATTTTCTCGATTCAGATTCCTGCTTATCCTTCAAGGAACACTGCAGTCATTGTAAACAAACGTTCTTCGCCTGGAAATATCTGACTTCATATTGGGAGCTGGT